>JAKTPV010000057.1:0-100453 GCA_030556335.1 Myxozyma vanderwaltii | reverse complement strand
AAAAGAACATCCAAGAACAAAATTCCTGTCCACGCGGACAAAATCAGGCGTCATGGGTTCAAGCAAGAGCAGTCTCTTTGATCCCGTGTCAAAATCAGGATAGTAAAAGCCTTCCCAATGCAGATTCCCTTTTTCCTGCGTTCTGTTGCAAGACTCCAGCGCGCACATTGTCCAGCTTTACTGCATCATCAAATACAGTATTTGCTTTTGCAGTGAGGTCGTGCAAATAAACACAACAGTGTAGCATCTCAGCTTCTAGCAAGCTCCTCTTGCTAGACCATCTCGTAGCAGTCAGTCCAACATAATTTACTATAGATGAAAATTGTAAGATCAAAGTGCAGCGTTATCTTTCTTTTTTTTTTAAACAATTTGTTTTATCTTCTTACTGGCACGTTCGCTGTTTGTTTTGGTTTTTTTTCGTTCAAATCCAGAGAGTTATTTTACAGGTACTTGTCCTTCTTTTATTTCATGACAAAATGTACAGAGGCACTGCTTTGGCGCAGTAAGATGGTAGATAAAACGGGGAGCGAAGTAAAGACACACAATGCATATTCATACAGCAATATATTATTACAGCTATTACAGGATCACAGGGCCACAAGTAATTAATTTTTCGTTTGTTTAAACAGAGACAAATTGACCATCAAACAGCAAACAGCAACATAATATATACCAATTCCTTATATAGAGACAGGACGATTTATTATCAACAGAGAAAACCTTGCATTTGTGTGTTGCATTTCCTGAGCGTTTGATAGCCCTTCAAGACCGCGGGATCACAAAAACGCCGTCCTCATGACACAGTGACACAGAAAGTAGATACAGCAGCTAGATGTAGAGGGGCGCGTAGTATAGAAAATGCTGAATGGCGTAGAATAGGTATGACAAACTCGAGTTAAAACAGATTTTTGATACCAAATGCGCTTTGCTGCCACGTAATTCGCTTGCAATTTCACTCACTAACGCCCACCAATTCTACTCGTTGTACTTTTTATATAGTCCAATCAGATACCCGTCTATACCTTCTATAGTCGATTTTAAGCGTTATCGCAAGCGTTGTATGAAGAAGATTAAGAAGTTTAGTTGGAAGATGGGATTGCCAAGACTTTTGTAAAATAAGGGTCTTGTAATCTCCATCTGCAGCACCCTTTGGAATTACGATTGGCGTCATTTTGAATCTGGACATCTTCGACTAAATTGCGCCTTTCATTTCTCCTATTTATGACCGATCTATTACTTTGGCCACTTTGATCTGAGAAATATTTGAAAGACAGGAGGTAAATATTTCTGTGCTTCGTTTTCGGTTATCGTTTTGTCTTGGAGACGTTCGTGATACTTGGTTAACCGGTGGACGCGCCTCTCTGTTGCTAACTTGGTATAGTGCACAATTGTGTCTTATTAAGATTATTCTATCTTGTAGTAACCAGTAATTTACTCAAATATGGCAGATGATGCTGATGAGGCCGCTCGTCAGGAAAAGCTAGCAGCTGCGCGCAAGCGGGTATGTGTCGTCTTAATCTACATTAATTTTCAAATACATGCACCGCGGAATATAGAGATCAATAACTGACTATAAAGTTTAGTTTGAAGAGTTGAAAAAGAAACAAGAAAAGAAACCCAAAAAGAAAGCAGCGGCAAAGAAAGGAAAAGGCGCAGTATCGACTGCTGCTGAGGATGAGAGTGAAGCTGGAACTGCTGATACGCCGGAGCGAACTGATAGTCCAGCTACGGTTCCGGCAGGTACCGAAACACCACCGCCTGAGGATGAGCGGGAAGCGGAAGAAGTGACTGCGTTTATTGAAGTTGCGGATGCTGCAGCTGATGATGTTGAGCGGCTAGAAACCACCCAAATTCCATCGGAGGAGAAATCTGAAAATGCGGAGGAAACAATTAAAGAGAATACTCCTGAGGATGACTTAATTGCCCATCTTGACGCTTTAAGATTAGAGAACGCATCATTAAAAGACTCGCTTACTACGGCCAACACAAAGATTCAACTGGACGCTTCAACAATTGCGTCGCTCAAGGCAGGTACTTCTGATCCGGCAATTGCTCAACAGACGGCAGCTCAATCCGCGGAGTATTATCGTAACTTGGAAGAGAAATTTTCCCGCGAGGCTCAGGAGAGATATTTATTAGAAAGGGATTATGCGTCGTTGAAGCGCACGCATGACAAATTGATTTCAGCTCATAATGCGGTACTTGCAGAGCTCGAAAATTTGAAATTACGATTTTCGGCTGATGAGAAACGGCGACAGATTCCTGACGCCCCGCTCTCTCAAGAAGCTACTCCCACGTTTTCTGGAGCTGATGAAGGTATTAAGACTGTTCCTGATATGAATGCGCGATTACAAGCCGGTCGCTCGTCTTTCTTCAGAACTGCGCAAGGTTTATCAGCAGCTGTCGTCAAGGGCGTTACAGGAAGTGCGAGTGCAGTCATTTCTGAAGGCCCAGGATATGTTCAACGGCAATTAAGTAGTCCATCTGCGCATCGGACAAATTCATCTACTTCGTACACTGATGTCGAGTTATATGGTGACGATGCAGTACCAGAAGAAGGAGATGAGGATGAGGAAGCAGCGTATTTACGAGGCCTCGAGAAGGCCGAAGCACGCGCAAAGGCTACCGCGGAACTTGAAGCTAGGCAAGAATGGATCAGAAATGAGATGGATAAATGGAAAGGTTACCAGATTGATTTACAGAAGGTCGGCGGTTCTGGTGCAGGACATGGCGAGATTTTTGTCGTTTAATAGCGGTACTAGTATGGAAGTTTACTAACCTGAATAAATAATAATAAACAACGCTGATAAATGCACTACTAACCCGCCTTCATTTATTTCTATTGAAAAAAAAAATATATAAAAATCTTTGACCCCCAAAAAAAGCAATAAAAGAAAAATAATCCGATCTCTCAACCAAAAATACACCGAATTTAAGAAAAGCCTGTAACAACATAACCCATTACGAACAACAAACGAACAGCGTAAGCAACGCATAGACCGAGAAAGAAAAGAAAGCGCGTATGAAATATTAATTTCAAGTATTAATTTTAGGAGCCGAAACCAGCAGCTCTATCTGCAATTATAGAATAAATAAGGCAGTACTAAATATTTGTCGACGACAAAAAACCATTTTTACCAATGGCAAATACCCCCAGTTTCATCATCAACACTCCATTGACCTGCCAAACCAACAACTTGTTCATTGTCATCATGATGTTCACCAAGGCCCATTGCATCGCGCATCTTCCGTCGGACAACAAATGCATCGTCGCGCAACAAACGAGCAGCCCATGACCCAGCAGCAGGCTCACCAGTTTCGTCACGGGCTTGCTTGAGGAATGGAAGAAGTGCTGTACCGCCAGTTCCACGAGCAGCCTTCTTTTCGGTCAAAACGACGTTGGCTAAACCGTCTTTCTTTGTAACCGTGGTGTGCTTCGTAGCAGCAGGAGCAGAGGTTTGACTTTTTGCTTGTATAATGATATATCGCGAGACAATTTGAATATGCTTGTCTCGGAATGATCGCAAAACCGCTAAACAAGCGTCATATGCGAGAGTAAGCGCCGAGTTGGATGTCTTGTGAGCTAACACATAATTTTTGATATTAGCACTAAGTTCTAGCTGTTCGAGGAAGCGTCGGTGAGGTCCAGGCATATACTTTCTCATGTCGTGAATGAAGTTATTTGAGCTTGTGGTGGTTTCCGACGTCGGTGAGCCTGAGCGAGAATTGGAAGGGGATCCGGATTTTGTAGGACGATGCTGGACACCGAGAGCAATATCAAGGGCTTGGATCAGACTGCTTTGGGCGTTCGAGCCGCCTGCGTACTGTCTGTAGAACTGCTCATTGCCATAGCGAACGCCATGGGGAAGGCCAGCTTCCGCCATGTTTTGCGAGCCGGCCAAGAAAGGACGGATACGGTAGTAAAATGTGTGAGGGTCGCATTGCTCGGGCAGACGGGCGAGGATGGGAATCAGAGCATCGATCGACTCGGCGAGCAGCTGCAGAGCAACGACGGCGTCGTGCGGCGAGTTCGCGCGGCAGGCGTGAGTGGCGGCGAGAAGATGACGGATACAGGCAGCACCACGGATCTCGATGGCGGTAGAGACGAGGTAAAACCAGGACTCGTCAATTGAACCTGTGAATGTGTGGAGAGTAGCGAGCGAGGAGAGGTCTAGCGATGCGGGATCGAGGTTGTCTGCGAAGATTGGGCGGTGGTTCCAGAGACAGAGGCCAGCGTACGTCGCCAATGGGGGAGCCTCGAGGATCTCTGAGAGCTTGAGGAGCGGATCAGCGATCTGAGGGGGAAGCTCGTCGCTGGCGGAGGCCCCGGCCCAGATGTATGCGTGTGCGAGGAAGCCGAGGATGGAGTAGGCACGCCACTGTTCAGGCGAAGAGAGCAGGCGGTCAATGGAGAGAATAGGAAATGAGGGCGAGTCAATGACTGCGCGAACCTGCCGGGCCATGATGAGGAAGGGGAGGTTTGTCGCAGTCGCCTCCCATGGCGCATAGTAAGGGTCTGACAGGCGGGTGGCCGGGAGGTGCGGAGGCACGAAGCCTGTCTCGAGGGAGACATTGTGGTCTGCTGGGTCCGGGATGGCGGGGAGCATGGCGGTGGGGTAGAGGATGGCCTCTGTATATGTATATATATATATATATGTATGTGTATATGTATTTGTATTTGTATTATATATACGGGAACAATACACAAACAAAACAAAAGAAGAAGAGTCAAGAACCGGAGGATATTTACAAACCGAGAAAATGAGCGCACGCGCGCCGCCGCCCGAAAAAAAAAAAGAACTGGAGGGCCGCTGACAAGCCCGTAGGAATTTTTTACAGGTTATTTGGCAGACGACAGCTCCGCCACGCGCATAGCCCAGCCTAATTCAGTCGGGCATTTCAGCATATTCTTTCATATTGTTGTCTACTGTACGCAATAATTGTAAGAAACACTGTTTGTTACTACGCTGGGATTGTGCTGCCGCGCACTGCTTTGTGTGAGCCTGCGATGAGATCAAAGATCGGTTCGACAGTTGCATCATCAGAGCCGACTGCGGAACCAGCCTTCTGTCGGGGCACAGGCCTCTACGAAACCCGCTACCGGCCGCCCGCAGGTTCAAGCTGTTTGGCCCATCTATCCGGTTGAGACGAATCTTCTTTATGCCGGTTCGAAATAGAAATAACTGGTAGCTTTGCAGAAGAAATCGCCGGAAAGCGCGGACAGACGGAAGGCATTGGGAATGGGGCGGCATAGTTGTTGTTGTTGTCGAGGTCGAGGTCGCGGGCGCGGGTGCGGGTGTTCGTCGGGCGGAAGGGTCCTCGTTCTGGCCTCAGACTGGCTGTAAGTCGAAATGCACACCAAAGACCGGCCTTTTGATCCCTTTGACTGCTCTGGTTGCTGCTCGTGACTATATCACGGCTGTAAAAGTGCTGCTGCTGCCTCAGCAACAAGCCAACCGCAGTCAAGAGCCAGACACAGAACGACACAGATCAGCACAGATCAGGCAGACATTCCGGCTCGCCGCTGCTGCGGTTAAAAGCAACGACGGCGCCTGCTTTACTCTTCGACGTTCGCCCCTCAAATGCCCTTCTTCCCGACTTCAAAATAACCCCATTTCTCTCTCAACCACTCGTCGGTCAAACTCAAGCACATCCTGCACCCGCTCGCTTCTACGCCCTGCTTCGGTTCAGCTCATCTTTTAAGCTCAGACGAGTCACGCAAAAATCACGCTATTAATTTGATATTAGTGGCTTCTCCACGCCGTTACGATGACCGCTGACATATCGCTGGCATTTGTACTTTCCGTTAACTTGTCTTCTTTAGGCAGTATGTAAATTCACGATACAGGCATTATAATTGCATGCAAACAGTTTTGCTTTCGTTATCACTTCTCGCGATGTGAATGTCTGAATCCCGTTATATTTGTAAGCGCGGCAACCCATTCCAGTCTCTTATAGGATAGTATATGCCATCCGTCATCAAAAATTTAAACTCACTGTAGCATGTGTTTTATTACTCTCACCGGTAATCCCGTTGATTACAGATTTACTGTACGAAACCTCGCTATTCCATGGTATCCAGTGTCTGCTTACTTCCGAATAGGCATGGTCTTTTATGGTATGCGTGTATGTACTCTATAATCAAACCGCTGAAGGCATTTATGATGTCAGAGAACGTCTTGATGAATCAGCGTTAAAATACAAAAAGAAAGCAAGGAGTAGCATAATTGTGTCGCGGCTGATTATGCATCATCGTGAGCTATCAAGTTATTTAATCGCTTTGAGGTGGAAAAAGATATTCAATCAGTTTAAGCAAGACAGATCCTCGCTAGACTGTACTCTTCAACTTTGAGCATATGGATCAATTCAATGTTGATTTTACTTGAAGTTTTCGTAGTGCACTCTTCCTTGACCATCAAATGAGGTTACAAGTCCACTGAGGGCGGTTGTTTTCTTTTGGTGCTGTATACGAAATAAAGTGCTATAGCAAGAAATTTTCCACCCGTAGATTTTTTTTCTTCCTTTTTTTATGTTCAAGGAATTTATCTAAGGCTCGCTCAAAAGGTTGAACTCAATAGTCGAGCAATTGCACTAACTCTGAATTACCCATTATCTTGAAATTATGATGCTTTGAAAGAAATTGTTGTCAATTTCGGGCATGAGTAAAAAATCTTACGATTAGAAGAAAACACAAGGAACGCTCTTGCACCACCATAATTCGGTAAAATATTCAATGAGGGAGGATTATGTTAAACAGGCTTTAGCGACGAAGAATGAGCATTATATCACGTTATAATTGACTTATCAAGAGTCGTCTCATTCTCATTCAGCTTTACGTTATGTAGATACTTCACACCTCATGAAGATATGTTCTAATATAATAAGTATCAACCACATCCATTTACATGCCAAATAAATGACAATTACCCATGTTTTGGCACAATTACTTTTAACTTGTAGCACGAATAACTTTACTCAATACGTACATATGAGTGAATCTTCCCAGGCGAAAAAAAGCCTGATAAATTTCCTGCCCCGAGACTGATGCGAATTTGAGCCCGCGCCGCATCAGATCCGCTACAAAAAAAAGTCAAGTTCTCACCTATAAACCTTATCAAGCTGATTGAGCTTTGAGCTGCAAGGTAAGTCAAGCCAAGGGTACTCATGAATAAAACTATTCAAGGCTTGTAGCTTGTATTTGAATATATTTTTGGATAGTGTTATTGTACAGATATATATATCATAGGTAAACAGAAAGTTTCTACTACAGTTAATATAACGAAAACACTATATTTTTTCGTTCATCTGTTTAACATATCTACGATGGAGGAAATCGATCAGCCAGAAACTCCTAATACTGAAAATGATCTTAGTTGTGAAGCAAAGCGAAATTACGATGATTATGAGCAAGAAATCATTATACCGGATTTAATGACAGGGTATAACCTTATGTCTCCAAAAATAGTGGAGGCAGTTCATGTGATGAAGCAATTTCAGTTAAAGTGCAGTAGATTGCGAGCAAGGTTTATGGAAGTGGATTATCAGCTAAGTCAAGCAAATATTCAAATTACTTTATGTCAGCAACTACTAAATATAAAAGATGATAATATTGCAGAAAACTCTAAACAAAGAAATAAAATGCAAGAGCATGTCGAATATCTCAATAGTATAATAAGGCAACAGGCAATAGAAATCCGGAGTCTCAAAGTTGAGCATGCGGGTAAGAATGAAGAGTATAGAATTCAATCTACAAAGTTCGCACTCGATCATGATCTTGGAAATGAACAAAGACGAAAATTGCGGGGAATTGAAGAAAAAAGCCCGTTATATCAAGAAAATCAAATATTAAGAACAGAGCTGAAGACTAGAGATACTGATATGCAGAACTTGAAAGAGAAGATACAAACTCTGCAAACTCAAAAGTCAAAATATATCTCAGAGCAAATAGAGCGGCAAGAGAGGCAAGATATAGTCGAAACAGAAAATCGTACACTTAAACTTGAAATCGAAGGACTATCAAATATAATAAAGAATTCTCGACAAGAAATAACGACCTGCCATGTACAAAATAATGCAGAAGTAACCGAGGAACAAGATGCGCATATAATCGAAGAATCAGATAATTCATCTGACCAAGAAATTGGAAACTTGGGAAATAATCTTAAAACAACACCACTTGAACAAGCAAATTCGAGAAAATCGCGAGAAACTCGAGCAAGTAAATCGTTATACCAGCGATATAAAAAATTAGAGAAAGAAGTAACAGCGAAAAACACAGAATTGGAAAACGTTCAAACCATGTTGAGTACTCAAAAATCAAAATTTATAAAAGAACAGCAAGTTCGGCAAATATTTCAAAATACAGTCGAATATGAAAATATAAAATTAAAAGAAAAATTGAAAAAATTAGGATATGAGTACAAACATGAAGTAAGCAAACAGTCAAGTTTGGGAATTACATTAGCGCAGGAAAAGACATTTACTCAGGAAAACACACCAGCTCGGGAGAATACACCGACTAAGCGAACATTCTGTGTTTCTATGCCACTAGTGTCTTCAAACAAACGCATGCGACCGACGAGTGAGTCGTGATATATTCAATCAATCGAAATAAATGGAGAGATTGTATGCTTGCTCATGTACAGAATTAGATATTTATGGTCTGAAATTATTGGTCTGATATTTTGATGTATGTTTTTAAAATTCTTTTAATCATAAGTTCATTCTGTAACTGTTCCAATGCTTTCATTCTATACAAAGATGTAGCATAATTCAACTAATAAATTTTCCCACAAAACTATACTTAATAACTTACTGTTTTATTCTCTAATTTCTTCATTCGCGCAGCAGATATCACCCAACCATCGTCTGTTGACACAACAAATATAAATACCTCACGCACTCATTCCTCAAACTTCAACGGTCACATTGTAAAATCCAACTCCTCTACATAAAGAATAACCACAATGCACTTAAACCAACATCTCAGAACTTATGACCCCACGAAACCTGAACAATAACAATACATTTCTCTTTACGGAGAAACTCCCAGGACTATTACGACTATTACTTCAGATTTTGTCATCATCGGTTAGTTATCGCCAGGTTTACTAGCACTCGTTTGGAAAATATATCAATCAATGGAAGTATTTACGATCACGGCAAAACAAAGCAAAACAAAAAAAAAAAAATAAAGTAGTTAATTATGAAGAGCAAAAGAAAGCCTGTTTCTTTTTTTCCCGGGTCGAGAGCAGCACAATGTAAGAGTAACAACAACAAAAAAATACAAAAACACAGTTTGTCATGCGACTACAGCATATCGAGAACGTGAAGTTATATAAAAGAAAGTATTTCTATACAGAAGGAAGAATTTACGTTGCAAATATAATCACACACATAAACAAAAAGCAGCAACTGCAATATAAAAAAAAAAAAAAATAGAAAGAAGGAAGGAAAGATACAATTACATATATCTTGTCAAATCATTTTTATTACATTTGAATTAAAAATTCATTATACCCAAACTATAAAAGCGCTATAAAACCCTTATTTTCCATAATCATCTAAATCCCAAGATCCAATTTCACTAAAGAAAAACTATTAGCAAAAAAAATTTCCCCTTAAATTTTTTTTTCTTGACTAGCGACGTGTAAATTTTAGATCTTGCCGTTAGTCTTACCAGCCTTAGTTGTAGGCCATTGGTATTGACCATCAAGCTCACGAGAGTAGCCATAGCTAGCCAAGAAATCATCCAAGAAAGCAGGACCACGAGAGCCATAAGGATACTTTGCCGGCACGATATCCTTAGATTCATCGAGGTAATGCAAAAGAGGAGTGAAAAGCTTCCAGGAAGCATCCAATTCGTCATCACGAACAAAGTTAGAGTGATCGCCATTGATAGCATCAAGAATAAGAGCCTCATAAGCCTCGGGAATATGCAGATCAGAGAATCGGCGATTGTAGGTAAGGTCGAGTTCGGTAACTGACGTCTTCATTGTCAAACCGGGAAGCTTGGAGTTCATCTTGATGTAAACAGACTCGTCAGGCTGGATACGAAGTACGAGCTCATTACGGGGAATATCCTTAAAGATTCCAGAAGTAACGTCCTTGTACTGAACACGGACTTCAACCTTGGCAGAGTCCAGGGCCTTACCGGCCTTCAAGATGAAAGGAACACCATCCCATCGGTCGTTCTTGATATACAGGACAATTGCAGCAAAGGTAGGGCATCGCGATCCCTTGGGTACCGTCGGGTCATCAGTGTATGCGGGCTTGGTACCGTCTAATGACTTGTCATACTGTCCAATGACGACGTTCTTGGGATCAATGACGGACATTGCGCGGAGCACTCTGACCTTCTCGTCGCGAATATCCTCAGCGGAGAAAGAAACTGGTCGCTCCATAGCAAATATAGTAAGAACCTGAAGTAAATGGTTCTGCATAACATCACGAATGATACCAAATTCATCAAAGTAACCTCCACGGCCCTCGGTGCCAAATTTCTCCTTAAACGTGATTTGAACAGACGAAATATGGTTCTTGTTCCACGAGGCGTTAAAGAACTCGTTACCAAACCGCAGAATAAGCATATTCTTAACCATTTCCTTTCCGAGATAGTGGTCAATACGGAAAATCTCATCTTCGCTCCAGATTGGCCGAAGGGCAGACTGAAGTTGACGTGATGACTCAAGATCGTGCCCGAAAGGCTTCTCGATAATAACACGGGCGCCGCCCTTCTTGGGGTAGCAGCACTTCTTCAAATGCTCGGCAACAGGGATGAAGACGGTAGGAGGAAGGGCAAGATAGAAAAGTCGATGAGACTCTTCGCGGTCGATCTCGATGTCGTTGAGATGCTTGTCGAGCTTCAGGAAGCCCTCATCGGTGTCGTAAGTACCGGCGACGTATGAGCACATAGACAAGAAGGTGTCGAGCTTGGCTTTGACGTCGTCATCGGGGACCTTGATGTAGGACGAGATACGTTTCTTGTAGTCGGCGTCGTCCATCTTTGTACGGGCGTAACCAACAATCTGAATGCCTTCGGGCAAAAGGCCATATCGGAAGAGACCAAAGAGAGCAGGGTACTACAGAGATCGGTTAGAAGGAGATGACTAAATAAGCAATGTATATAGCAGGCGTACAGTCTTCTTCTTTGCAAGATCACCAGAGGCACCGAGAACAATAATGATCGAGTCGGCAGGCAAAGGCGGAGCGCTGCATGATCAATGTTAGTCAAAACCTGATTCGGGTCCGCAGATAACTTCAGATCCCGCTGGCGCCGGGCCGCAATTGACACCGCGCAGCAGAGAAACACAGTAATATATACACACGGAGCAACACCCGAGAAAACAGAAGTCAATCTTGCAAGGTTTGCGCGGAGATACTGCTCTGGCGCGGGAACGGACAGACGGAGCGAGGTCGATGACGAGCGCTCACTCGACGACTAGGACAGCGAGAGCCGGCGGGAAAAAAACGAGAGAACTTACCCCTGTTCTGCCTTCGGCTGGGCGATAATAGTGTCGGACATTGCAGAAGCTGCTTTTGAAGGAGGAAGCGCTGGACGGGATGGCGGGAAGAACGACGAGAGACAGAAGATGGCAGCGGGCGGGCAGCGGGCTAGTTTTATTAGAGAGGGCCCGCGCCGGACCGTAGCGTAGATTCTTATCCCAGACGGCCTGCGTACGTAAGCGACGAGGATGATGTCACGCCTGCGAGCTCGCGTGGGTCGCCCGGGCGTGGGCGCGAGGCGGTTTACTGGCGGAGCAGCAGCGCGGTCTACAGGCACAATTTACAGACACACAATCTGCCTTGCTCGTGCAAGTGCGCTGCCTGGCCGGGCTCTGGGTCGTGAGCGACGGGATTGGCCTCGTCTGCGAACGACCGGGCGGGATTCTGTAGAGGCATAAAACTCGCGTCGCGCGACAGATAGAGCATTAACACTACCACCTGCTCAGGCACCGCGAACATTTCCGTAGCGGCGATATGGCGAGCTCGGCTTGGTGCGGTCCGCTCGTCCCTCAAGCCGGAGCCAGCGGATTTAAGTGCGCGCGACAAATCCCTTAAGAGCAGCAGCTCACAGGCCGCGTTGTTCTGAGCGTGCAAAATGGGCTCGCAGAAACGGCTGCCTTTTATCTGGTAGCGCTTCACGATGGACGCTTACCGGCTGATGGGACGGCGGGCCAATTCCCCCCCACCATCACATGCGGGCCCGCCGCGGCCACAAGATGCACGCGATCAAGATTCACCTGTCGACTACTTGACCTGTTTAACTTGTGTGCAGACGTGCAGACTTGCTGCGAGCTCACTGGTTTTGCTCTGCTCTGCTCTGCTCGCAGATCAGCCCTTGCAATGTTTTGAAGTAGACAAACTAGGTAAATTCATGCACACACGTTCAAGACAGTAAATCCGTGTATGACACCACGCTTTAAAACTCGTAGTGATCTTATATTCTATCTACTCTGCTTTGCTAGAATAAAAGTCTTCTGACGTGATTGTTAACAAGTCTATAAATCGCAAAATGCCGCGTCGGCCGAATTTATGTCCCAGCGTCAGCGCTCTTTCGTCAGCGCGTCTCGGGCGCCATCGCTCTTGACTGTTTAATAGCAATGTCGAAGGGATCTCGGTTGAGATGTAGTCATATACTGAC
Source organism: Myxozyma vanderwaltii (assembly GCA_030556335.1). Lineage (NCBI taxonomy): Eukaryota > Fungi > Ascomycota > Lipomycetes > Lipomycetales > Lipomycetaceae > Myxozyma > Myxozyma vanderwaltii. Next base: position 87,810 of record JAKTPV010000057.1, on the reverse strand, counting down.
AAAGCACCCACTGCCCCGACTGAGCATTGGACGCGTTGGACGCATTGTCAGACTTTTGTTGACGCCAGCTGCAAATGCTGGCCTCCTTGACTAAAATCATTTTCATTTATATAACCTCTAGCATATCCATATATTGAACTTGGTGTACTCAAAACAGGAATAAGCATACTAAGCGCTTATAAATTACATTTAAAACTCCAGTCTATTTGTATCAATATCCATGTTCCCAACTAAATTCCAATGTGCTACTAGTTTTAATAACATAGATATATTATGAAAACTGATCGCTAATAATGCATCTATTAGCGTTCTACACTTTGCAAGTGTGTTGATCAGTCATAACACAGAGTTAAGGATCTGCTATTATAATATTTATATTTCATTTAAATAGTTATATGTTATCAATATATTTATGCCGGTTTAAAAGAGCTCATTTGTACTACCGCGTCGCGTCGCTCGTCTTTGCGTCTTGTATTAAAACGCTCGCTCCGGTGACCGCGTTTCGGAACATCCTGGATTATTATTGTATCCCAACATTAGCCGATCTTTTCATTTGCAGCAGTTGAACTCCATTGTCTGGATTCAGTCCGATCTGCGTGACTGCTTCCACAACAGGGCTAGTCCAGACGCGTTACGAATTATCCGGCCGGGGGCAGGCGAAATAGCTTGGTCTGCCTTGTTTACCATGCCATGTGGGGCCACCAAATCCCCGCACACGCCCGCCCCTTTACGTGTACCCTTATTCAATTTGAATTACCGTCCGCGAGTGTAGCAAGGCAATCCGAGACAGGATTTAATCAGATCAGACTTTTTTAACGTTGGCTTGGTGTACCCAAGGTATCTCAGCTTTTGATACCCACTCACTCAGCTCAAGTTCATACTTGACTATGTGCTATAAGCAGCGAGTTCATCAAGCGCTAAACAAAACGATGAGATGTGCGCATAAGGCAGGTCGCGTGCCAGTGAGGTACAATTAGGATTGGTGGTAATATTTGTTCTTGGTGAATAGGGCACTTTATTGCGCAGAGTCCTCGCTCATTAGCGGTCGGCTGTACTGCTGCACCCTTGGTAAACTAGCCCTTGCAATTGGCATTCGCCACTCTTGACACTTGTCGACGTCAATGGACAAAAACGCTTGGTGCAATTCTCTTGGTATCGAACTTGCTGCTAACCGCACTGCAGCTTGAAGTTGGCCGCGTAACTCAGTCGCCGTACCTTCAAAAGTCTTCGCGGTCTAGATTCTTGTTACCGCCGCGACGCACTCCCATTGAATTATTGACATCACTGCAGTAGCTGACAGAACCACAGCCCAGGAAAAATTCCTGTCCACTGTTTCCTGCCGTCGCTGCTGCTACAGCTTCTTTGATGCTGTCCTCTATCTGATGGTCCATTGCGCCTCCGTCGCCAGCTCATTTCATCTCCCTTTTTTTTTTATTCATTTTCATATTCATAAACTTAAATAAAAAGGCAACGAAAGCAAAAGACCGCCATAATCGATCCCTTGACTTATATTATGCTTTGTGGCAACAGTCCCAGGGCCATGGAGAAAAAAAAAAGGTTACCAGTTTAAACATAATGTTAATATTTTACAACTGGTATGCTTTATATCGTGCAGTCAAATATTAATTAAAGTATGAAAAATTAAACTATATCTATTTCCTGGCACAAAATGAGCTAAAAAGACACAAAAAAAAAATTAAAATTATATGAAGAGCTCATTAACTTTTTTAGAACAATATTCAACGCGAGCAATTAATTCCTTTTAGGGGAGAAAATGCCTTTGACATTCATATACTCATCTTCTTGACGCGAGCTTAATTGCATGACAAACAAAGACTTGATCTTCTCAGATCTAGTCACGTGCTTCATCTTCTCTTCGTCAACAGCCGAGACTGTGTATGACTGGCCGCTGTTTAACATCTCACGATCACGAAGACAGAAACCAAAGATCAACATGGGGACAATCAAACAGATACCAACAATACATAAGATTTTCTGCACTTCAGAGTAAGAGTGAATGACTGCAGACCGCTCGGGAGTACCCATAGGGTAGCTGGCGGCGAAAGTGAAAGGATCGCCATACACGCTTTCAACGAGTGCAGCATCGCCCAGATACTTCACCAATCTCGGAGGAAGAGCATTAGTCCAGATAGCACCAGATGTCGAAGTACCAAAGGCCGATCCAACGTAGTACATTGACAAGTAAAGCGAAATAGCAGTAGACATGTAAGTGTGGGTAGTACACGAAGCAATAGAAGCCTGAGTAGCATATGTAAAAAATCCGGCACCAACTCCAAGAACACACTGAGCACCAATCATTCCTGCGCGGGCGTAGCTACCACCACGGTAATTAATCATCAAGCCAAATGCAACAAACCACATACAGATACCAGCAACAATAAATATTTTCAGACGACGAACGTAGGCAACGACAAATCCAACAAGAGTACCAGTGATGACAGAAACAAAGGAATAGAGTGACGAAATGCGAGTAGCCGAAGACACGCTTTCTCCAACAGCAACATAAAGGACGGTATAAAGGTAATCACCTTGCATGTACCACACCCAATCAATGAAAATAGCAATTCCCATAGCGGACCAAACACCGCGATCAGCCATCATATGATGAGGCATCAAAGCCTTGATTGGCCAAGCGAAAGTGCGCGACTGGATGTACCACTCAAAGACGAGCAACGCAGGGAACAGCAAGAACCCGATAACAAGAGGAACGATGATATGAGCCTTTTGCCAGCTCGTCTTTTCTCCTCCAGCAAGAGTGAATGGAGTCAAAAAACACCCCAAAGAAAGCGCAAACAAGACAATTCCAACAATATCCATTTCCCAAGCAGCTTCAGCAATAGACACCGGATGCCATCCAGATCTTCCCTTTGATCTGTAAGTTCCATCACCTTTTTTGGCCTTCTCGAGTGCGCCAGACTTCTTTGCGAGGTAGTACATGTGTGCGTAGCAGCATATCAAAGGAATTGAGAGAAGAGGGTAGATAAATGCCCACATCCCAATACCCCAAGACCAGCGGTTATGTCTCTCATTAACGAGATCCGAAGTGATGTTTCCAGAGACCCAAGTGTTGATGAGAAAGGGAATGGCAGGAACGAAGGAAGCAGTGAGACGCCAGTTCAAGAATGAAAAATCAGCGACCATAAGCTGGAAGACAACGATAGATCCAGTGTAGCCAAATTGGTAAAGGAGAGCACCGGCAGCAAATCGCTGCACATCGTAAGCCTGGGACTCGACGATAGTGCCGATGATGTAGAAAAGGCAGGAGATCATAAAGACCTCAATTCTTCCAATTTTGTCACAGAGACGTGCGATGAACGGGAGAGCGGCAGCAGCGAACGTCGAACGGATAGTGTTCACAGTCGCGACTAATGAGTGGCTAGAGTAGGAGGAGGTGGCATAGACCTGAAAAGTGTAGCGAGTAGTACCATCGAGACCGTAACCGTAAGAGACTAAGAAGATGGAGAAGAAGACGGCGATTCGGCCATATATGTTTTTGTACTGGTCCGAGATGATCTCGATACGACGAACGCCGTAGGGGACATTTTCCTCAACCTTCGGGGTGGTTTCCTTCTCAAAAGTGACTCCAGATGAGTTGTGGGTATCAGATGGCGACACGGCGGATTTCTCGCCCAAGTCTGCTGCTTTGTCAAGACCGTCCAACTCAGGCACAGTAGTTGCGAGCATGATTTGATTAGAGAGCAGAACAGAGCGAGGGTATGGCGGGGGAGGAGCACAATGGGGAGTCTAATATACATATATATATATACAGGGTTCTTCTCAGGAACGGCCAAGGCCTAGGGTGGGAATCACAGCGCGCCCATCTTCAGTTCGGGTCAGGTACAGCGAGCGCATTTGGTAAGAAGGAAAAAGCTGTACACTATGACGAAGCTTTGAGGCCCAAATCTTACTTTCGGTAGTTGTGCAAAGGGTTTAGTCTCATGCCGCCCGCCACCCACGGTCACCTATTTAGCGTACAGTCTAGAGCCTAGCCGCAACATTACCCGCGACGCTGGCAGCTTATCAGATCCTCCGAGCAATTTTCGCACTGCTGCAGCCGCCTAACGCGCAAAATACTCTGAACCGGGCAGGGTCTGGTCTGGCGGTAATTTTGCGCGCCCAGACGGTCTGGATCGTGCTCGCCATTGCCGAGACGGCGACAACGAGTGTGTTCTTGGGACGGACTCTGTCGCTGTTTACAGAGTTCTCGTGTTGCTAATCAAAAGCATAAAGGTGCTTTTCCCATTGTGTTGCCGCAATTCAGAGGCGTCGTCTTTGTCCGGAAACGGCACCGCACTGCAGACGTTGCGCATCAAACTTGCAGCAAGCCCATCGCCAGCTCCCAGCTCAAAGCGCCTAAACTCCGTGTCTTTAGCGGAATGATCTAAGTGCAAACAAAAACTTTAGACGCTCTTGCCCCACTGCGCAGAACTCAAATCTGCTATGACGACGCTGGTGGGAAAAGGACGCTAGCAGCGTGAGAGAAACTCTACACGACAAAGGAACGTGAACTAGCGAACGAGGCAGTATCCAGCCGTCCATCTTCAGCTGCAAGGGAACACTCATTCACCGTCGCGTTGAATATTAACTAAGGAACCACCTTTATTTGAGGACTGGTAGCAATAATCAAGGAGTATAACTTCATCCATTTAAAAAGATGTAGTTTAAGCTCCGCTGATGTCGTGCAAAGACAGACTTACTCATGCTTACAAAGTGACAACTCTCGTCCAAGCACAATTTCTTCCGTAGTCTGTGCTTTAATTTGATGTTTTGCGCTCTATACTTGCATTTATCTGATTCGGTCCAACACTGGCTTGTACCTTCCGGTTGTACCCGTTATTGTGACACTAGACTCATCGCCTAATATATTACATATATATTGCTTCGCCAGAATATTCGCTTGCGCGCACACAATGTGATACTCCAAACTCTGCCATCACACAGAAGATGGCTCATTTTTTAATTTCCTTCTCTTAAAGCAACTGATATATACCAATATAACGCAAGCTACCCACACTCGACACCTTACAAGCGTTTCCGATACATTTCCGTGACACACTCGACTAGCCTGTGCTGTACTGCTGCGTACACTGGTCCCAATTATCCACCCCTGGCACGCGCGCTTGCACACATAGCCCGAAAGCCAGAAATTTCGTATAATTTTCCACGGGGCTAGGGTAGACTCCCAATGCGGCAAAACACGTCCTTTAACGCGTTTGAGTAGAGTTTGACGCGACGCTAACGCGTCGCGTCGCGTGAATTTCAATAAAGCTGTTTAAGGGACTTTGGTCAAACTCGGCAAGTGGTGTTCCAAGTATTGGACAATCCCATTCAACATCGCTCAATAAGATTTTTTGGATTGACGTAGAATCGCAGGTTGCAGCCCGCGTAAATACGCATTAAAAAACAATTGTTAGTTGGAATGTTGATCATTGCAGGACTTTGCTTGCGAGTGCAGAGCAAGTACGAGACAAGTCAAAAGAACAGGTGCAAGACAGTTCTGTTGTTACGGCCTTAGGCCAGACAGTTTATCCCACAAGAAGTTGAACGAGGAAAACCGACGGACAGGGACTCGAGGGAGACGCGATTGTAAATGGCGCGCAGGGTAACTGAGTCGCGTCTTGTTGATCCAACGTGCCCCCTTAGCTCTTCCACTTGCTAACTTTTGTTCTCCGTCGTCCTATCCCCTCCCACTCCTTTTTATTCTATTACACACGCTCTTTTCAATTTAGTTGGCAACATGAGTGTTTTGCATAGGCCCTCGTCTAGCTTGAACATGTCGTTCTTCTCGAATGGTTCTAGCTCGACTGTTGATACTGGGTTGCACAGTAGTAGTACTGGGTATCCTTTCCAGCGATTTAATGCCCTTACGGCCGAAGATCTTTTTCATGAAATGAAGAATACAGAACAGCAATATGTTCAGGATCTTGAGTGTATTCGAGAAGTTCATTTGATTGAAGAGCTTTTAATTGTTCATTTGGCTTTAGAGCCATCGTTGGCAAAAGTTCTTGTTTGGGTAAGTTGATCATGTTTAGCGTGTTGCGGTGCATACTAGAATACTAATAAAAATTTATTATTCTGTCTTAGGCTGAAGAAGCAGCTCCCATTTATCAACAGTATATAAAGGAATATGCGTACGATGCGGACGAGTCGGAAGCTGTACGGTATCTCAAGAGACGACCTCTTGTACGCCTGCGATTCTACGCCAAGTTCTTCAAGGTATGTCTCCTAGTACGGCCCTAAAACCTCTACTTGCTTTTACTAAAACTTGCTTTTCCCAGAAACTGGAAGAGTTTTTACCAAATGTCAGAGGGATTGTTGCTCAAGCCGCTTTTTACAAAACCCTCGTCACGGCAGCAAGAGCTAAAGTTGAAAGTGAAAAGGTTCGGGCCGCGCGTTCAAATATTGACTTCTCCAAAGTCAGGAGTTTTGATTCCTTGGAGCCAGTGGTATGTTGATTTTTATTTCGTTTTACTTATACTATTACTAATGGTTAAAAACAAAAAAAAGGCAACGCAGGTTAATGCTAAATGGATCACAATGCGATCATATTGTCAATGTCGATTAAATCATCGATCTGGCAAGACCTTTGAAGGACTTCCAGTTGAGATATTATTAATTTCTGAACCTTTGATGTCTGATTCTTTAGCAATTTGCCAACTTCATGAGTTACAGCGATATTTGTTATTTCCATCATTTAGAAGAGCAGATTTAGAGTACGTTCCATCTTCTGATACAGATTCTTTAAATGTTACTTTACAGTCATATGATGAGAGCATTCTTGAATTGAGTTTCTCTTCAGCGGAGAATAAAAAGAGTTGGTCAGCTAAATTCGCCGACATGTTCCCTCCCGCACCTGCTCTTCCTTCAGGAGTGAAGCCAAGAGTATTCAGTTGGGCTGGTTTACAAATCACGTCATCAGAGAACAGCTTACCAGAATTCCAATTACAGACAGAGACTCTTGATTCTGAACTTACTGGGCCTAGATTATTTGAAGAACCAGAGATCAAACCATATATTGTTCAGAGTGATATTTCGCCGCAGAAAAAGCGACGTTCATTTCTCCGTCCCGGGAAATTCAACAATAAACCATCTGTACGATTCAGCAGAGTAGTTAGTGAATTGAAAATTTCACCCTCGTCAAGTAGTAATACTCTCTCGCCTTATAAGAGATTACAGCAACGTCTTGTGGAGAAGCAGCGTTCGGTTTCAGCTATTGCTTCTTTACCTTCTGTTCAGAATATGGTTTTGAAAGAGGAATCTCCTGCGACCTCGCCTGATTTGAATCATCTTTCTCAGGGTGAAAAGCCAACTTCTTCGGCTGATTTGAAGCGCAAATCATTTTCACAGAATAGATCTTCGTTAATGACTGCTGTCGATAACTCATTTGAACAGTCAAAGGCAGAGAATGTTGAAGTCGTACTTCCTGAGCAAAACGTAACAATACGAAAGCCAAAGCATGAATATAAAGAAGAGCAATTAACTCCCCAACATCAATCCACTCGAATGCAGAAGACCGCCTCTACAGAGTCTGCGTATCTTAAGGAATCGACTTCCTCTGGGATATTCCTAGTCCCGATTAGTGACCATGAACGAGCTACTGCATCCCCTCAGCAAAGGTCCTTAACAGCGGATTCATTGTCATCCCCTGGTCAGCGAGAATCACAACAATCGATTAGACCGGAGATTTTCAATGTAAGTCCTGCGATTCAAACGCGAGCTGCTGCACCTTGGACTACTGAAGAGCAACAACCGCAAGTTCAGAGAAAGAAATCCTCATTTGGGTTTAGTCGTAAATCCAACAACCCAAATTCAAACGAAAGCTCAAGTGCAAAGAGCGCGTCAGCGTCCTCCATTTTTAGAAAGATTACGCCTCGTTCACAAGTAATTTCTAGTTCTTCCACATCATCGCAGAATAATTCTGAAATTGAAAAGACAATAAGTGGAGTATACGCGCGTCTATCACGACGAGCATCAACCGCACTTTCAAATCTTTCACCAATAACCGGATCTCGATCTCCAAATGTAACATCCACTTTTATTGCGTCTCCTGATCTTGGTGAAATTGATTCACCTATTCTTTCAGATTCTGTGGGATCGCCTTCGAGTCCCAATTCTAAATATAGCGACTTTGGAGTATCCCAGGATTTAAAACAGGAATCTACACAAAATCCCTCTTTTGGATTCTTGCGTGGCTTGAGATTATCAAAGAAGAGTGTGGTATCCTTGAAAAGAGGATCCTCTGTGCGCGATTCTGACAGTGCTAATACTACGCCTGTTTTTGAGCAAGGACAAGCAAATATCTCGTCTCCGGAACTCTCTAGATCTCGCCCATCTACAGCAACAATTAACTCTCCAATTCCTGAAGTCACAGAAGCTGACTCGCCACCTGTGGTTCCTGTACAGACTGAAATCACGCCTGTAGACGAAGTTTCAGAGCCGGTGATTAGATCTGCGAATCGGTTTAACATTTTTGCGCGTAATGCACGCAAAAAGCAAGAAGCTCTCCAAGCCGAGCAAGCTCTTGAAACTGCTGCCAATGCCACTATTGTGAAAGAAGATGAGTTTGCTGCTCCGGTTTGCGTTGAACAAATTGCAATTGATTCAGCGACAATTACTATCACTACTGTACCTCCTGGAAATGAGACAAAGATAATTGATGTTGCTTTGGGCAAAAGTAGTGAACAACAGAGTATTGAACATAAAGCTGATAATACAGAGGAGGATAAATTGTCAGTATTGCGTGCTGCTGAAGAAGCACCTATGCAAACAGCAGAAGTATCACTTTTATCAGCGAATGGCAATGCTAATGATAGCACAGAAAGAGGCAATAATTCAAAAGAACCTATTGAAGATATTAACGCTCATGCAACTTCTCACAACTCACCATCTCTTTCTATAGACGGATATTTGCCAACGGCAGCTGACAACAACAGTATTTATGATGACGCGCAAGACGACCTTCCACAGATTTCCCCTCTGAAAATAGTTACTAGCAGTTCACGTTGTTCTAATCATCCTGAGTTTCCCAAATATCCTACTTTTCCATTACGTGAGACTGGCGATGTTGAAAATGAGATAGAGAGTAAGGAATCTCTTACGGCATTTGCTGGAAAACAGGAATTTCAGAAATTCGATATATCACTACATTTACCTCCTGCTGCGCTTATGGATGATGATGCACCTCCGACACCACCTTCACCGTTACGTGTTTCTAGTAGAGGCGCGGGATCGCGATTTTCGTCAATTTCAGCGGTTTCTAGAACTTCTCGTTCGTCGACTTTAAGAGATAGTCAAGTTACGGTATACGCAGATGCTCAGAATCGATCAGCAGACACAGATCGGCATTCACGAATTGATAAGTCTGAATCTGAATCTGATGATGATGATGATGATGAAGGAGAAGAAGCAGTGGAGAAAGTTACCGAGACTCGAGATAATTCTATAGAAGATGATTATTATAGTGTGTCTGAGACTTCAGATTCAATTTCCGATGATGAAAAACGTGAAGAAGCAATTGATGAGAATGCGATTATAAAGCCAATTGCAATCAAACCTGCTCCATTAAAGCTTGATCTCAGTCGTCCGGCTTTAAAGCCCAAGTTTGTTAACTCGTCATTATCATCGCCTGCTAGACCTAATTCACCTCTAAAGAAAGAATTTGATCCTCCTAATAATTCGCTCTCTTTATCAAATTCCGATGAATTGCTACCTGCGCATCTTCGTTCTCCATTGATGAAATGTACTACTCACGATGATTCGAATAATGATAGTATGAATATTGTGCTATTCAAGAGTAATGCGTTTGTTTTTGAGTGGACCAATAACAAATGGGAACGTATTACACCGCGGGAAGTTCGTATACTCGTTACTGTATCAGAAGCATTAGGTACCGTTGAAGTTTGGCATAGAGATGCTTCGCCATCTTCTTCTACTCCTAGCTCTGGTTCATCTACTCCATCTCCTATCAGTCCCACAGCTACAGACGCACCAAAGACGAAAAGCGTTATGTTCAACGTTGCGGGAGATAGTGTTCTTAATTTGAAAGAAGGCGGTCCAGGTGAAAATTCAAAGCCAATGCTGACGATTCCAATTACATCGCAATCGAATGTTCGTCGTAGCACTGCATTTGATATTCATCTCAAACGTTCAGGGACATCTGGAATTACAATGTTTCGAATGAGGAGCGCTGCTGAAGCAGATCATCTGTTAAATGCAATGAATTCTTGTCGTGTATCTTTCAGAACTGGAAGTATCCGTTCGCGCACTTTTGGATCTGCTGCTCCAAGTATCGCAAGTAGCGATTCTTCGTTGAGCAGTAGTGCTTCTTTAAGACTTAGTCATCCTGTTACTACTTGGTATCATCCGATTTTAGATGGTACTGATCCGAGTAAGTGTGATTCTCTATTCGAAGGTACAGATGAAGTAGTAGTCATCAAAGATCTCAAATGTCGCTTATTCCAGCGTCAGAACGCCTTAAAATGGCGCAATGTCGGTGCAGCAAAAGTATCAGTTTCAGCACTTTCTAAAGACGGGGGGAATAAAGTCTGCGTGAGGATGCAAGACGGGCAAATTGTTTTTGAACTCGCGCTGGCAAAAAACCAAATTGAGAGACTGGGAAAGACTGGAGTGTCAATTCGCATTGAAGATGAACCTTCTGCTGCTGCTGATTCCTCTGCTGAGGATCTCGAGTCGAATGTCGCGGTTTACATGTTACAGGTTAGACTTTTCCATCTTCTTAATTTATTTCTTTGTTGTTTTGAGGAGTTTTACTAACGCTATATCAAATAGACAAAAGAAGCTAATCTTCTGGCTCGTGTAATTTCCGAAACTGCTGTGAATTGAGAGCAGGGAGCTTGTTATATATTATTTTGTAGGTCAAGATATGTTTTTTGATTGAACATTGTTATCTGTTCTTTTTTGGTTCTTGGTTTTTGGTTTTTTTTGATAATGATGTTGGGTGGACCGTTGGATCTGGTGTTTTTACTGTTTAGTTTTATATATGGTTTCTTACATTACAGTATATGATTAATTTTAGTTACTCTTTTATTTGTTAAATTACAGTCCAAAGAACAATGTCAAATTTAAACAAGTCTAATATGTACAAATGAGCGGCTTCTAAATTTATTTGTTTAGTCTGATTTAATCAACAGAACAGCAGCACTACCTAACTGTCTTCTCAAATCCGCCCAATCGACATCATGAGAATCTTCAACTTCACCCCATCTTCTCATTTGATGGATATTTTCTAAACTGACTAGTTCAGCTAATTCACTTGTAGTGATTTCTTTTTTAACGAGTTTAATTCCTCCTAAAAATGACTTCCCACCAAGAACTGCTCTTTCGAATGCTGCTAATTCCCAATTTGATAGACATAGCATGAAATTACGGGCTAATTGTCTAATTTCTTCGGATTGGGGATTTCCTGTTAATCCTTTGTCGCCGTCTGAATAACTTAATTTCAGGCCATTGAAAACGTTGACTTCAGCCCATTCGATAATCGGACGATAGCGTTCTTCTTGCTCGGCTCTTAATTTTCCATTATATTCATGAGACGGAGCAAAAATTAGCATAGCGTCAGTATCAATATACGGCAATAAAGCATCACAGATAGCCATTCTGGTTTCATGAATTTGTTCGGGAGATGGCATTTTTGTTATATCAATTGCACGAGCAGTGATTGAAGTTAATGGTAATGAATGAGGTTTAATTTGAAGATTCGGTAATGTAGCCCATTCTTGAGCAATTAGATGAGCAAGTGCAGTCTTGTTATGAGGTAGAATCACCGGATGTCCCGATGATGTTTTAATCGGCTTTGTTCCAAGGTTGATTTGGAGACCCTCTAAATCGATAGTTAGCTCATATCGTCAATTGCACAACAAGTGGAATGCATTCACATACCTTCAACAGGCTGCACATTTGCGCTTTCCCAAATTCTTTTATTGAAAGATTTGTAACCAGGTGCCGAATTCGATTTCTTCAATAAATCAGCCGTATCAACAACAGTAGCATACATTCTACGTCGCGAGATAGTCTGAAGAAATGATCGTTCAACAGAACGAGTAGCACATCCCCGTAACAACACTCGACTAGAACTTGAAATAAATCTACTTAAGGAACTCATCTTTACTCCCTTCGTTTACCTTAGCCACTTTCTCTTGACAATAGCCCGCGCAGTTTCGTGGGATGTATTTCGATGTTCTCGCAAAAGTCCTACACCCTAACCTTTACAGTTTGGAACTTAAAGAAATACCCTTGACCTATTACACCTGTTCGCTTGCCCATCTCCATCTTATCGCATCAGGTATCAGATTATACACAGTTGCTCTCAATACATCTTTGTATAGAAAGGTTTAAAGTCATTACACTTTTATCTAGCGATAGATCTGTAAATAGCTCTCATCATCAACGAGAGTGTAATTCTACCAATCAGCATGATAAAAAAATAAAAAAATAAATAAAAAAAAGGAATGCATTACAACTTCTTATGACAACCCAAAAGACAAAGATAAATATCCTACTCCAATCCTAATATCCAAAGCCTATTCTTCAACTAATATAAAAGATCCGAGCAGAAAGAAAGAAAGTAAAAATCCTTCCCTACGTTAAGCAAGCGTGAATCTAAAACACGGCGTATCCATCACGATTATCTGATCTTGAAAATCCAGAAGCCATTTTACGGAAGAAGTCTCTAGCAACGTAAGGCACATCCATAGCAGTTTCGCTAGAAGGAAGAAGACCAGTACCACTGGCTCCCTTGCGGTAGTTGGAGTATGCGGTAGCGCCGAAATAAGCAGCGGCGAAGAGTAAAACTCCAACAAGAACGTACTTTGTGATGCGGTATGCAGTCGATGAGGCAGTAGGAGTTTCCTGGGCGGGAGGAAGATTAGTATTATCCTGAGCCTCGCGAACAAGAGCCTGGTCGCAAACAATCGCAGTGTCCCATTGCAACTTGAGAGTTTTCTCGTCGTAGGAGACAAATTTAAGGCCCTCAAAGTCAGAGCCTGTGGTTTCTAATTGAGCAGGGTCGGTAGCGACGTTGGAAAGAGTAGGATCGCAGATAAAGTCAATGGAGGTTTCTAGGTCCTTTGTATCGCCCCATTGACCACCGACCAACTGAACACTGAGAGCAGATTGGCCCTGCTTTGCGGTGTTTGCACCTACGCGACGTTCAGCGACATTGGCGGCGGTGGCACCGTTAAGATCGCCAGAAATTGGAATGACTTCGGAAACTACGGGAGTAGTTTCTGGAATGAGAATAGACTTGACTCCGCAAACTAGAGCAGAAAAAAAAAACGAGTGTTAGTCAAATATGTAAAAGGCAGTTGCATGGCAGGAATGCCTGTATCCAGCCAGATCAAAGCAATTAGATATGTAAGTGGATACGCACCCTGAGTTCCGGCAGGACACTGCTGGTTGCTGGGTACATTTGCCTGGGGTTTCAGAGGAGCGCAAAGATCGATAGTGAACTGAGTGAGTGTGGTAGAGGGCGGTGTGCTGCGGGAGGTCTGGACGATATGCGGACCTGCCAATGCTGTCATGTTGATGGACTCGCCGTCGACGACCATTGAGCAGTCAAAGACCGCTGAGACTGCCGAAGCAGACGCCAACAGCGCAATGACAGTGGCCTTGATTGCGAATCTGAAGACCATGGCGATAGGGATAGCAAAGAGGCGAAGGTGGTGAGGAATGGCGGAGGAGGCAGTTGGTTGTGCTGATATAATAACCAGGCCGGCCCCGGCTTTCTCCCAGCAGCCCTATCGCGCGGAGCCCGTCTGGGAATAGCGTGTGCGTTCAGGGCCAGACCACGACCGCTCACACTCCTCGTTCAGTGGCCAGCGACTATTCTACAAAAAGGATTAGGATGTCATGATTTGCTCATTATCTTCCATTTGTCGGGGCTTGTATGCACAAGTAAACACAAGGCAGGAATAAATGCCTGCGCAGCGGCCGTAAACCAAATCCCGTCTGCTCGGCTGTTACCTCCTACTTCACTACAGCAAGGCACGATGTATCCAAAGGACATCACCCTCCCAGTGCTTGAAAGAATACTCAAATAGTAACCAAGCATAACCACATATAAATTGCCACATAAAACACAAAAACAAATACAACCATGAAAAAGAGTATTAATTTACAAAATCCTTGCTCTGACTTTTTGAACATATTACTCCTCCAGCTCTTTTCTAATTTTCGTCAGGCTTTTCCTCCATACAGCTTTTCACATGCTCTGTACTTAGGCACTCTGCGATCGCGTGTACTTGCCGACAACGATACAATGGTCGCGCTCATAAGGCTCGAGAGTCAACTGCTCTTGCGGCTTCACGCGCTCCTTTCTTAGCTTCTGCACCTCGCTGGCAAAGACTGTCTCTGCGTCGACGGTCGAGTCGATACAGTTGGCCTTGATCGAAATAACAACTCCACCACCGTCCTTCAAGAACATGTGCGAGTTGAGCGCAATAATACGTGCCTGATCAGGCTGCGCGACATCAGCGAAAACAACGTCAACCATGCCAACAAGCATTCTGTACTTTTGCGGGTGACGAGCATCCTCAATAATGGGAATAATGTTGGGTCTCTTCTTGGCCATAGTTATCAGATCACGGCCGGATCTGTGCGAGAACTCAACAGCGTAGACAATGCCCTCGGGTCCAACAACATCAGAAACGTGACTGACTGAGGTACCAGAAGCAGCACCAAGGTAGAGAACCTTCTTGCCGGGAGCAACGTACAGCTCGTCTAAACCACCCATGATACCGGCGGCCAACTTTGATCTGAAAGGATTCCACACACGGTACTCGACCTTGGTAGCAACACCGTCGGGAGTAGTAGCAGGAACATCGATCGAGATGCGCTTCTCGCCGTAGACGGACTCACCGGGTGTCAGATTTCGGGTAACCAACATGTCTTCCTTTCCGCGTGCAATAAAAACACCAGCGTGTCTATGGGGTTCGATAATCACTTTCGTGCCACCCTTAGCACCACCAGAAAATCCTCCGCGACCTCCTCTGGCGCCTCCACGACCTCCTCTGGGAGCTGTTGCAACAAACGTATTAGAGATCTGGTCATACAGCGTAATATTCGCGGATTAAAAGAAGGCTTACCTCCACGGCCACCACCAGCACCACCACGACCGCCCATGCCACCACCGCGACCACCACCGCGGCCACCTCCACGAGAAAATCCTCCTCGACCACCACGGTCACCGCCTCCGCGGGAAAATCCTCCACGGCCGCCGCCACCGCCGCCACGTCCACCTCTAGGAGTAAATGCCATTCTTTCTATGTACTATTCGAGGGGGGGTGAAAAAAATGGGGAGTGCGTCTGTCGAAAAGATAGAGCACAGTTTTGGGATTGGATATCAAAACGAAGCCAGGCAAAGCTTTGAATTTTTTTTTCTGTTCTCAGTCCTGAGAAAAATTATTAAGGTTTTTTTCCATTTTTTTTTAAATCAGGTCCCATACTCTTCTGTACTCCCGTTCTCGGTGACCCGGCGTATATTTAAGCACTAATAATGCCAAAAGTAGATAAGCCCTAAACCTGCTAATTAGACCTTACCCCATGTGGCTGTGGTGGTTGCCCTGGCAACAATGCTCGTGTTGTCCAATTGCCAGAATTTGAAAAATGACCGCGTCGGCCGAGAGCAGCAGAAATTGCCCAAACAGTCGTCCAGCGCGTCTCTGGCGGGACTATAAAGCAGTCCACGCCCGCCCGTTTCTTTCCTTTTTTTCTTTTCCTTTCTTTCCCCGTCGATGCCCTGTATTTTTTTACGCTTATCTATCCCCCTATATCTTTTTGTGTATTAACTCTTGGTTATATATTTGTATTCACGAGCACCAGAAATGTCTTCGTCAAACCAACCTCAAAGTGGTCGTTGCGATCCTGTGTCGTACCAGGGCGATGCGGAGCTATCCCATCCTGGTGATCTCATGCCCAAGTATCTCCGCGATAGTTATCTGTCGTTCTTCAGCGTCAGATACGCCTGCTCTAATCCTAAGGCCATGGCTCACTATCATGAATCCAAAATGGGATTTAATGGTGTTGCATGTCGTAAGATGGAGAAGACGCGTAATCGTGCTGTAACTTCGCAGGTTGTCCGCAACTCAGGTATTACTTTGGAGTTTATTGCTCCTGTAATGTCTGTGAATCCAAAGTCCAATATGGCGGTTCCTGACGATGAGTTTGAAGAGCTTGAGCGTGTTACTGAATTTTTAAAGGCATGCTAATGTGTAATTTTATTACGCACGCCAGTCAGAGTGCTAATTTCAAAACTTATCATAGAAACATGGCGAAGGAGTGATGGACGTGGTGCTCGAAGTGACAAAATGTGTTGACCTCTACAACTGGGTCGTTTCACACGGCGCAACGAGCGTGGTGCCGCCCAAGACCGTACAGGACCAGTTTGGTTCTGTAATTATGGCTACTGTGCGAACTTTTGGCGACGTCGTTCATACTTTTATGCAGCACTGTAATTATTCTGGTTGCTATCTTCCCGGATACACTTGCGTCGATTTCATTCCGCCGATCAATATGGATCCTGCGCATCTTGTTCCCTTCTGTGAGATCGACCACTGTGTTGGCAATCAGGATTGGAATGAGATGGGTCCTGTCTGCTCTTTCTACGAAAAGACTATGGGATTCCATAAGTACATCACTGATGACGACTACAATGTTGTTACGGAATACTCTGCTTTGGAGACTACTGTCATGGCAACCGACAATGATAGTATCAAGATGCCAATTACTATGCCTGCTGTTGGCAAGAAGATGTCCCAAGTTGAGGAGTATGTCCGTTACAACAACGGCCCCGGTGTGCAACATATAGCGTTCCGCACCGACAATATCATCAAGGCTGTGAAGGAACTGCGTCGTCGCGGTGTTGAGTTCATCGAGGTCTCGCCGGAATATTACGTTGATCTCAAGAAACGCCTTGAGGCATACAAAGGTCCAGCTGTGAAGGAGGATCTTGGTGAACTTGAACGCCAAAAAATCCTTGTTGATTTCAATTCAGAGGGATACCTCTTGCAGCTCTTTATCAAAGATCACATTTCTGCCAGACCCACTTCCTTCTACGAAATTATTCAACGCGAGGGTGCGCGTGGTTTTGGCGGAGGAAATTTCAAGGCTCTGTTTGAAAGCATTGAACGCGAGCAGGAGAAGCGCGGCAACCTTGTCGATTTGGATGAGCGCAAGGGCAAAGTCAAGTCTTCTTAATCTATTGCGCCTACTGATGAGCTTGGATGCGTACCCCATTTTTCGGTTCTGTTGTTTTCTGTTTTCATATCTAGTAGCTGCATATCAAATCATGTGAGCCGTTGTTCTGTATTTCTGATTTTGTGCTTAATTTTCATACCCGCTTAGTTCCTTGTCCTGAGCTTTTCTTTCTGTGCTTTGTTTTTGTTTTTGTTTTGCTGGCAGCGACCACCAAGGAGTTGATCACATTGTACATTTTATGGGGTAGTCTTTTTTTCTATTCGTTTTCTCTTTGTTCATAGTGTTCTCTGTGCTTTTTTTTTATTCTGGTTGTTTCTGGTTTGTATTTGTATTCCGATCAAACATACGATCGATGAGTTACGGGGTTTGCTTCTAATATTTTATAGAGTGATTGTTAGTAGCCGTCGTGCAGGCGGTGCCATTAATTGAGTAAATTATTGGCGCATATTGTACAAGTGAACCGTAGAGTACTTGACGTAAACAATAGTGCTGCGCGCAGAAGAACGTGGGCGCAGGCAGCGAGTGGTGTGAGGCGCGCGTCGACGATCACGGCCGAGTGATGGCAGTGACGCCCTTGTCGCCCCCCCCCCCCGCCGCCGTCGACTGGCTTCCTCGTCATCCGCCATCACGACCTTGTCAATCCCTTTTCTGTCCCCCTTCCCTCACCTCCAAAGCCCCCGTCCCCCGTCTGCAAACCATCGTGTAGCCATGGACAATTCCGACTCTGCCACGTCGAGCTCCTCCGGCTCGCTGCAGGCATCCTCGCCCACTCACAACATCGCTCCCCCGCGCTCGCCCGCGTCGCCCTCCGCCTCTCGAGGTCGCGCTCGCTCCTCCTCAATCGCTGAACTCCTCGCGACGCCGCCTCCCGTAGCGTCGAATGCGCCGGCCCTATCGTGGCAGGGCGTCTCTTTGGGCTCGCTCATGCAGCACGACAAACTGATATCTATCACCGGCGACGTGCCTGTCGCGAGCGCGTACGAAAAGATGGTTCAAAACTCATTCACCTCCCTGCCCGTCCTTATGAAGCCCGGTGTCGACAACACCGTGGCCGAGAGCTTCGACTACTCCGATATTACTTCCCTGCTTCTTCTTGTCATGGGACATCTCAAGATGAACGACGGCGCATCGCAGCCTACAAATCTGGAGGAAAACGTTCGTAAAGCACGCGCAGGCTTTGACGTTCCCGTTAGCTTTGTGCTTGATTTGAGTCCGCGCGAGCCCTTTATCACGCTGCAGGCTTCTGACACTATTCTCACCGCAGTAGAGTACTTTGGACGGGGCCTCCATCGTCTTTTAGTCACCGATGACGCCGAGACCGAGTTTATGGGTCTTCTTTCGCAGCGCCGACTCGTTCGTTATCTCTGGGACAATGCACGCTCGTTTAACGATATTGAACCCATTTTCCAGTCTACCCTTCAAGAGCTTGGAATTGGCTCTACCAAAGTTATCTCAATTGGTGGGGATAAATTAGTGGTTGAGGCTTTTGAAAAAATGCATAATGAATCTGTATCCTCGCTCGCTGTCACAGACTCTGAAAACAATTTACTCGGAAACATATCGATTGTCGACGTTAAACATCTTACAAAATCTACATCTGCGCATTTACTCCAAGCTACCTGCTTGCAGTTCTTGACTGTAATCTTGACTGACAGAGGACTCGAAAATGGAAAGGACTCGTTTCCTGTGTTCCACGTTACTCATAACTCTACACTTGCGCACACCATTGCCAAATTAGTCGCTACAAAGTCTCACAGGTATGTGTCTTTATCTGCATTTAGATGGATTTCTATGTCGTCGATAAGTATTCTGACTCCTTTTTTTTTTTTCTTTTCCTTTTAGAATGTGGATCGTCCAAGGCAGCATGGGAGCGGTCGCTTCGCAGCCTTTAGGAATGTCGTCTCCTAGTGGTCGCTCGCAATCTCCGTCTCCTCTCTCTGGATCTCCGAAACTTGTTCCCGTTTCCGCTCCTAGTCTCGGTGGTCCTCGTGGTCGTGGTGGAAAATTGGTGGGTGTGGTTTCATTGACTGATATTCTCTCTGTTCTTGCAAAGTCTGCTGGAAAGGGCGATGTCGATCCATCTGAAGCCCGGAAACAAAGACGGAGAAGTTCCTCGAGTAGTGTGCGTTCATTGACACTTGATGCGAATGCTCGTCGGAGTGTTAGTATTGAAAGAGGAACATATGCTCCTCGGGGTTCGACTGATCGGGGTACCAGAAGATAGAATCGCAATCTGATAAAAACAAAAAAATGTTCAATTGTACTTTTATCTAAATGTTTTTTTTTTGTTTTTTTTTTATTCGAATTAAAGCTATGCATTATTAACATAATTTATGTTTATTTACTTGATGCAGCTTGTTAATGCGGTCTCACTGTACTGTTTGTGAGCAATTAATTATAAAGAGGGAGGAAGAAGATGTGTACTACGATAAGCAGTTTCTGAGATTATAACCGAACGATTTGCAACCGCAGCGAAAAGAGATTTTTTTGTCGCTCGTTCAACTTGATCAAAAAACAAAAACAAAAACAAAAAGTGAATTAATCAACTTTACTCGAGATTGTGCTGCGAATTAGTTATCACTAGTGGACAAAGTAGTTGTTTTGTCTGTTTGGCTGGAGTTTGAGCTTGTTTATAGTAATTTTGAATACGACGCAGTGAATATGCTGGCTGCAAAGGGAGGTTCTCGAGTTATTATATACATAATATATATATATATAACATCAAATTTTGTTTAATTGATGCTACATTTTTTTTATTATCATTTAGAGATTGATCAAGATACCTAATTTGTTAGTCGTGCGGCTGTTTTAATCGCGCTTACGTTAATTGAATATAAGTAGCTGTATCTTTGTTATATTATCCATCCCACCTATACTTATTTTTTGATAAGAAAAGCTGTTAGATGATGTAACTGTATTCTGCATAAAGATGTATAGTGTATTTGGTAATATTATTAAGACTCAAACCGCGACTGAATAATTAGCTCGAAAAATCTGGCTGTCGCTGGAAGGTTCTAAACCCTCAGCTCACCCTGAACTTTAAAACATCAAACTTCTTTAATATAATTTATTGCGCCGTTCCCAAGAAGAAGAAGAAGAAGAAGAAGAAGAAAAGATTTATATTGTGCAGCTTAGAATACAAGATAATCATTAAAATGTCTACAGTACCGGAAAAGAAGGAAGAGTTTTTTCACTCTGTTGGAGACACTGTTGAGGAGATTGCGAATAGAGAGGAGAATGAGGAAAATGGACCAGTTGAAGATACTGCTTCAGAGGAGCCTCAATCTGTTCAAGAGATTGAATCACTGTGCATGAATTGTCATGAGAATGGAACTACAAGGCTTTTACTTACTCGGATTCCGTATTTCAGAGAGGTTATATTAATGTCGTTTTCTTGTCCTCATTGTGGATTCAGGAATTCAGAGATCCAGCCTGCGAGTACTATTCAAGAAAAAGGTGCAAAGTATACGTTTGTGGTTGAGAATAAAGAAGATTTAAATAGACAAGTTGTCAAGTCTGAATCTTGCGATTGTTCATTCCCGTCTATTGCGCTCGATATTCCACATCAACGTGGTCAACTTACAAATATTGAAGGCCTGTTATCGGAAGTTCGCGATGATATCCTCCCAGACCAAGCAGTTAGAAAACATACTGATCCTGAATCATACGAGAAAATAGAAGAATTTCTAGGAAAGATTAATGATATGCTTGAAGGAAAATCATTCCCATTCACAGTTACCGCTGATGATCCGGCTGGAAATAGTTGGATTGAATTATCACCTGGTGAATCACATACAAAATGGTCAAAAACTGAATACGAGCGAACAGCAGCACAGAACGAATCTTTAGGTCTCGTTAATGCCGACGCAGAAGAAGAAGGAGAAGAAGAAGAAGAAAACTCGGGTATTCCACCAATTACTGCTGACGAAGTTCACACTTTCCAAGCTACTTGCCCTAGTTGCTTACGACGATGCGATACTCATATGAAAATTGTTGATATTCCTCATTTCAAGGAAGTCGTTATTATGAGTACGGTTTGTGATACTTGTGGATATAAGAGTAATGAAGTCAAAACCGGAGGTGAAATTCCTCCCAAGGGACGTAAAATTACATTAAAAGTTGATGATCCCGAGGATCTTGCTCGCGATATTTTGAAGGTTTGTTACATTGAATCAATTTTTTTATTTATGAGAAATAATTCACTGACTTTTTTCATTTGATATAGAGCGAATCGTGTGCCTTGAAAATTCCCGAACTCAATCTTGACCTTACAGCTGGAACTTTAGGTGGTCGTTTCACTACTGTTGAAGGTTTATTACGTGAAGTCAGTGAACAGTTAGATACTCGTGTATTTAGCGAACAATCTGATAGCATGGAAGATGAACGCAAAGAACGTTGGTCTACATTTTTAAAGAATCTAAATAATGCTATTGATGGAAAGATGAATTTTACATTGATCATGGAAGATCCACTTGCTGCTAGTTATTTACAAAATGTTTACGCTCCTGATCCGGATCCGAATATGACTATTGAAGAGTTTGAAAGATCTGATGAGATGAATGATGATCTTGGTCTTTCAGATATGCATGTGTAGGTTTATTATATTTTTTATGTGTGTAATTATGAGATGTATAAAAGCTGTTTATAACGTATTATCTTTGGCTGATAACTCAGCATCTTTAAATCTCTATGAGTATATGAAAACGCCGAAAAAGAAAAGAAAAGTCTTAAAAAAATTTAAATGCATCCTTATCGTATACTCTCTTTTTTTGTATAAATATATGTGTTTATTTTCTCCTTGATGTATCTATTTTTCTAGTCTGTTAAGAAGGTATTCTACCTCAACTTTCTTCGTCAATGGGATAACCCAATTCTCATACATCTCAACCACAGCATCGACATTGACTTTCGACGCTACTGAAGGTGCATTCGGAGTCATGGGATCAATACCATAAGTCTCAGCTTTTCGTTTTAAACGAGCAAGAACTTGTTGCTCGACAGCTTTATTAGTGATGGCAGCATCAAGACCGTCGATATCCTTTGCCTTGATCAGGGCAGTCATATGTTCTCTCTCTGTCAAAAATTTAGCTTCGGCGACGAATCGACCTACGGTTTATTGTAGTTAGTTTCATTATAGTTGTGGTGATAAAAGAAGGCTGGTCTGATAAACTCACCGAAATGTATACGTCTTGAAAGCGATCGAAGACATTCGACATCACATAACGAGCTACTACCCAAATTCTCTGATTGCTCTCCAGGGCCACAGATTCTAGGAACGATTTCATTTATATAAAATTCCTTGATAGTATCATTCACAGTAACTTTGTTAGGATGAGGATAGAGAACTGCCGGATATTCAATTCCAGGTAAAATTGGTTCTGGAAGGTCGTCGGGGAAGAAAGGGACTTCGTCAGGAGATTGGTATCTTCTCACTTTAGCTGTAGTTTGATAATCAGTTAGCTATCGTCCAGTATTTAACGACATATTGGAAGTTATTACATACCGTGTACTATTTCTTCTTCGCGAAGGATCCACTCCACGAACGATCCATTAAAATCTGGGATATCGAAAGCACCCGTTTTATAAATTGAAGGTTGTTGCAGAAACTGTGCTCGCTCAATTAGATTGAAAACAATAGTATCTTCCATTCTAATTAAAACATTTCGAATATTATTCAAGTCAACAACAGTTTCAGGTTTTAAGAAATCCATGGTTATAAATCGTTGTTCCTGCATCAACACAATCCGTAAGCTTATCTGTGTATATTATTTTTGATATAGAATTTTGTGAGAGAGGAATACATACTGTAAATTGATACAAAAAGACAACGACAGGCTTTTAAACAATGCTTTATAAATGATTTTAGCTGCCAATTGAAGCTCTTTTGCAATATCAGATTTAGTGTAGTGTAATTGCAATATTGACTTTGACCCAAGTTTGTACTTTTGTATTTTCTGCCCACATTGAAAGATTCACCACAAATCTGAGCCGCAATATTAATTTTAAACAATCTTCGAGTAAATAAATAAAAATATAAAAATACCACAAGTTTAGAGAATCACGGTTTTATTTATTCAATCATTCCAATTGAAGAGCTTATTACTAATACATTTATACTACATTGCAATACAGTGACGGGAGTAAAACTAGTGACTGTACGATACTTAAAGAAGACGAAATATTGAAAAAATGGCATCAGGAAAGATGCTCAACATCGCATTCGAAGGCTGTTGTCATAGCGAACTTGATAAGATATATAAAGCTATAAGTAAATTAAGAGTACCAATAGATCTATTGATTATTGGAGGTGATTTCCAAGTATGCTTCAATAGTTTACTGATTGAAGAGCAACACAGTTTACTAATATACTTGGAATAGGCAGCGCGAAATCCTAGTGATTTACATTGCATGAGTGTTCCACCTAAATACGCGCGGTTAGGAGATTTTGCACAGTATTACTCTGGAAAGAAGAAAGCTCCAGTGTTGACGCTTTTCATTGGCGGAAATCATGAAGCCAGTAATTACATGTGGGAACTATTTTACGGCGGCTGGGTCGCTCCAAATATATACTATCTAGGTGCTGCGAATATTATTAATTTTGCAGGTCTACGTATTGGTGGGCTTTCTGGGATTTACAATAGTAATCACTATCATATGGGACATTTTGAAAGACTTCCTTATAGAAACGATACAAAAAGATCAGCGTATCATATCAGACAATTCGATGTGATGAAGTTATACCAGAATTCAACGAACGTTGATATCATGGTCTCACACGACTGGCCAGCCGGTATTGAACATAAAGGTGACTTGGACAGATTATTACAAAGGAAACCTCACTTCAAATCAGACGTGGAAAAGAAGGAACTTGGATCACCACCAGCTATGACTTTATTGAAAAGTATTAAACCGCAATATTGGTTTAGTGCTCATTTACATATCAAATATGCGGCTATTGTGAAGCATAGAAATAAATCAAGAAGGGATTCAAATACAGCAAGTGCAGGAAATACGCCAGATTCAACAGATTCTACAGAAACCGCGCAAAATGGATTCGATAGGACGAATTTCCTTGCTCTGGATAAATGTCTTCCTCGTCGTGAATTTCTGCAAGTAATGCAAATCCCACAACCAAACAAGAGCAAAAGAGTCTTATCATACGATCCAGAATGGTTAGCTATTACTAAAGCTACAGAGCCATACGCATCATGGGATCGAGATCAACCTTCGCCATTTAAGACTCAAGCCGACAGAGATACCTTAACAGAAGAAATTAAAAAACAAAAAGAATGGATAGAGAAAGAAGTAGTGAAAACTGGTAAACTTGGTATTCCTAAAAATTTTAAAATGACGGCTCCGGCAGTCACGCATGCTGCGCCTGGAACTCTTTATAAATCGCCTCTACGTAAGTCGAATCGCTTATATATTTCTTTTGCTTGGAAATCTCCTAACGTCATTATTTTTAGCAATTGAATATAAGAATAACCAAACGCAAGAGTTTTGCGAATTATTACAAATAGAGAATAAAGTGTATAAAGGAGTTGAGTCTTCCAGTTCTGCACAATTTCAACCGGAAAGTCAACAAGATGAAGAAACTACTATTACAGAAACTGCCGAGGCTGGTGCACTACTGTAAGTAGGAAAATAACAACAACAACAACAACAACATATGTATAGATATATAGTATATATTCACGTTCTTCTAAAATCATTAAAACGCCATAACCTTTCCCATTTCCCACACAACAAATAACAAATAACTTTTATATGTGCACTAATTTGATTTTATCGTTGGGCTGATTTCATCATATCAAGTAATCCCATTCCGCCTTCCTTTTTACCTTCTCTTTCTGCTTTCGCTTTTGCAAGCATCATCTGTAATGAATTCTGCTTTCTCATTTTCTGTCTCTTCTTACTCGAAGATCCAATTGACGTATTTTCTAAAGTAGGAGTATTAGGTAAAGGAGTACTTAAAACCCCTCGTGATGCTGAAGATTGTTTTAAAGGAGTTGAAATTGGAGTTGCAGGATTTGATGTAATAGGCGTAGGAAATTCTGTAATATCAGGAATGGCAAAGCGAGTTACGCACTCACAAGAGAGACAAATGTAACACAACGTCCTGCCATTTAACTGAGATACAGACTGTACATTTTCTTTTCCCGTATTTTTCTGTTCTTCATATTTCTTCTTCGCATCTTTCAATAGCGCAAGTCGTTGTCGTTTATCCAACCTCCTCCGATTCCTCACTTTTCTCACAACTTTACGATCCTCTTCCAATAACATAACACTAAGATTGTACCCCGGAACCCATACTGCATGACACGCTAAACAAGACGATCTCGCAAGTTGAACAGGAAGTGTAATTTCATTCTCTGCGGCGAAATCAGTAAATCGATTGTAAATATGAGATGAAATTACAGGTGACTTTCGAACAAGTGAATGTGCAGCAGTTTGTAAATACAGCAGTCTCTTTTCCACGTCGTTGGCTTGTTCTGTCGTCATTTTCAGAACTCGTTATTCATTTCACGAATAGTACTGTTGATTTACAAAGTTGTGAGATTGTCGATTAAATCAAATATATAACTACAATAGGATATAATGTATATGTCATGTATTTTGGATTTTTTACTTGGAGAAACTCAAATTAAAGTTTGGACATAAGCAAGATGTTTAGAAAGCGAAATAAGTAAATATTATCAAAAAACCACATAATTTACCATTCAACATCCATAATTAATATTCAATGTAATTGGTTAGATACAAACAACGTCTAAAGAAACATCTACGTAAACATAATGTTCATCCACGTTCAAAATCCATTCCCCACGGAGGAAAGAAGAATGAATTCTGCCGCAGATAGACAATTACCATATGGTGAAGCAAGTATGTAAGTAATTGCAACACCGATAACTATCGTGTTTAATATTTGGGAGTCGTTTACCACTGATCGCACCTAGAGAGGTCGCACGTATGGAGATAAAGTCCCAGTTTTACTACGGCGGTAAAATACTCATCTATGAAAAGATAAATCACCCAAATGTGTTTGTTAATAATGAAATGTAAAACGCACGAAAGCTCCCTTAGATCCAGCTTTAGGATCCCTTGGTGCTGCAGCATTGAATGGGCCAGAAGGATGATTGAAATGAAAGCATTTTCCCAACATAAAATATACAAACATGAGAAAAATTATAAATGACACATTTTATTACATCACACCTGTTGCATTTCCTTTTCCTTTTTTTTATGACACCGAGATACCGCCAATCTAAGCCTTACCACTCGCCTTTCTGGAAAGAAGGGCCTCACGGTCCTTGTCGATTTTCAACTTGGTGATGACAACCTTGGAGGGGTGGACGGAGACGGGGACTGAGGAGCCGTCGACCTTGTCCTTGGTCAACTTCTCGACCTGGATGATGTACTTCAAACGGTAAACGGAAGTGACCTTTCCCTCCTTTCCCTTGTAAGATCCCCGAACGACGGAGATCTCGTCATCCTTGCGGATTGGGATTGATCGAACCTGCATTCCGACTGTTAACACTTTTTTCCCCTTCTTTCACTCTCCAGCACCAAGAACAACGAACCTTGTACTGCTCTCTCAGCTCCTTTGACAGAGGCGCCGACATTATGACTCTCTTGACCGACGAAGGGGCAGCGAAATGCGCCTTGCGCGACTTGCTGCGGGAGGAAGAAACGTCTGTATATAACACCACTGTTAGAGCCCATTCTTTGTCTGCTGAAGCGATATCTCAAATAGTCGCAATGTATGTAAAATCATTGTAAACTATTCTCAATAATCAATCTGCTTTATTAAAACATACCTCTGGAAACCTTCATTGTGACTGTGTGTTGTTTTGGCTGTTGCTGGAACTTCTCTAAACTGGGACTCTGGTATTTCGATCTCGTCGTCGGTATCCAGACTTCGATAAGTCTGGTGTGGTTGGACGAAGGCTTCGGAGCCGCAGCTAGACAAATTAGCAGTCACGTATTTATGCCCTCAATAACCCTACACTGACATAATTGCTAACATAATATATAAGATGTATAAGCAATAACGTAAACAGGTTTAAAGCCGCACGACACCTGTATGGTTCCCGCGACCAACCGAATTTCCTCGACTTAATCAGATATAATCCGTATTGTGTTACGAGGCAGCAACACGCAATTTTCTGGAAACACATTAGTTTGGAAATTCACTGGAAAACGTAATGTCAAGACGAGGGCAAGTTTTGGCGTCGTACAGAGGTTTACTGCGTTCTGCGAGAATTGCATTTGATCGTAAGTTACACCACCTTTTAAAATATCTGGGATCCTTTCGATGATTCGTTGGTATTCTAATTTTTTTCTTGTTCCAGAGGATGTGAGGATGCGGACAGCAGCTCAACAGCAAATGCGTACACAGTTTGAAGTAGGAAAACAAGACCTTAAAGATGTGAAGGAAGACTTTGAGGAAATTGATAAGCGATTAGAGCATGCTTCTGGAGTTTCTTTGATTTTACGAAGCAATGTTGCTCAAGGTGTCCTGCATCAAGAGGAAGATGCTGGATCTAAAAACACATCTGAGAAGGTGACTGCGCAACTGGATGATGAACCAAAGGCTGCTACCGAAAGAGGTGTATTCAGTACGTTAACTTAGATTCCATCAACCCATTATCTTGACCCACTAAACTAACGAAATACTTTAGAAATACGATTACACAAACACTCTGAGCTAGGAGACAATGAAGCTATCAAAGGTGGCAAGACTAACCTTGCTGGTCGTGGAAAGCGGATAAATTGGAGTCAAGCTAGTTAATAACTTTTGCATGTCTTGATATTGGCGTTTGGTGGTTACAAGCTTGGTATGATTACAGAGTCATGTTCCTAAATTTCCAGAAACTTTTTTGTAAATAAAATAATTTTTATGATGACCTTTGTTTAATTGATTAAATTGCAGTTTTTAAAAAAAAGAGATAAATGCACTTATGCATTTTTGCTATCTACTAACTACGAAACTAACACAACCATAATGTCATATAAAACTGTTTTTCATAATTAAAAGCATTACAACCTAATTAAATATCCAACTAGCATGGCCAATTTTTGTTATACTCCACAGTCCAAACCAAACCCAATGCATTTTATCTCTCAATCACTATAATCCATAATGCACATGCACAACCTGTGCCCATAATGCATTCACCACGTCCCCCAATTCATATGCCGGAAATAACTTATACTGCACGCATCCTCTTTTCATTATTGAATAAAAAAAGAGACATATATTATTAGGCAGACAATGACAATATATATATTATACAATCATAATCAGAGATCATGAGGTTTTACCATACCCCCTCGAGAGAGCAAAAAGACTGTCGACGAATTAAAGATTTTGCTTCAAAAGAGCAGACGCAAATGCACTTCGAGCTCTAATAGCAGCTCCGTATTTATAAAAAACCATGGTAATCGGAGCTAGAAAAAGAGCAACTATTGCCCAAAGGGTAGTTGCCCAATGAATTCCCATTCGATGATACACTATAAAGCCAGTTAGTAAGTAAAATTTGTACGACTGAATACTTTAAAGAAAGAAGACAACAAGACGGAGAAAGGCAGACTTAAGCAAAAAGGTCGAGTCAAAACATAAGCAGAAGCGGAAAAAATACGAATAGAAAGATAACACATACTTGCAGGAGCAAAAAGTGGGAAACCAGCAGCAATTAAACTACGAGTAACACTCAAAATCCCATGTGCACTAGCAGCATAGATTTTATAACAATCTGTAATATAGTTTAAAAACCCAATGAATAAAGAAGTGAATCCGATGCCAAAGAAAATTCCACCCAGCATTACTACTTCGTTTGAAATGCCGGGAAAACAGGTCCACGCTAGCCAGAATAGGCCTATTGGAATAAACCATCCAGAAAACATGGTAATGTACAAACGATCTTGTTCAAGAGTGACTACCTTGTTTTGCTTGCGAAGTTTTTGAATTCGTATGTCATACATATAATGAACTATAGTGACAATAACAGCTCCTAGACCGACTATATGAATGCGTTAGAAGGTTGTAAACAAATCATTAAGTAATATCACATACTAGGCAATAGCATGAGTCCACCCTTTCCGGGACTCAATCCTCTGACTTCTTGGAAAATAATAGGAAACGCAAGAAAGAACATATACAATAATCCGTAAGTCATTCCAATATACAGACAAATAGCCGCGATTATAGGCTCTTTAAACAACATCATAACAGGACGAAGCAAGACATGTACTACAAACCCATGAAAATCTTGATCCTCAAACTCATATGCAGAAATAACATTATGCCCCTCTTTTCTTAACTTCTTTGCGCGTTTCTTAAGTATTACAGGTCGGAAAGTTTCGGGAATTGAAAATATTAAAACAACTAAAACTGTACCAGCAAATATAACATTCACCCAAAACGCAAACCGCCAGCCCATATGTGAGGCAGCTATATATCCAGATATAAACGGAGCGCTGAGTGCACCCATGATAGTAGAACCACAAAACAGAGAAACTGCGCGACCACGCTTAATCGGATCAGCGTATATATCAGCAAAAACACCACCTGAAACTGCAATAGGGCAAGTCGCAAAAAGTCCTTGCAAGAAGCGGAATGCAAGTAAACTGCCGATATTGGGAGCAACGCTACATGCAATTGAGAAGATAAAGTAGAATGAAAAGGCGGTTACCAGAATTGGCCTGCGGCCTATATGCTCTGAAAGAGGAGCATAGACTAACGGGCCAATAATGTAGCCAATCATATATAACGAAACTAGCAAACTAGTCATGATAGTGGGTACACCCCATTCTTTGCGGACAGCGCTGCTAATTCCAGAAGTAATAGAAGAAGCAAACGTGGAGTTTAACAGAGACAGGATAATCGTGACAGTGATAAGATTCTTTTTGAATGGGGATAAATTCCGGGGATCTTCTCTATCGCCTTCCTCAAAATCTATCAGAGTAGGCGCATTCTCCTCTTCAGAAGGCGCAGGATGCTGACTCTTGCTTTCTTTGTCTGAGGATTCGTCGTCAAAGTTTGCCTCTACATCCTTCTCCAGGGTCGGACTTCGGGCAGTATGAGCTGGTCTGAGAGAGTGAGAAGTAGGTACTTTGACCAAGATGTTCCTATCTCTGGATAGAAAGCGGTGGAGAAGAAGTTGCGGGTCTGAAGATGACTCCGCGAGCAGCTCGACCTGGACATTTGCAGGCAACTCGTCTGAAATTGGATCATGAACAGCCACAGGCATATTTTACTCCCAGAAAGACAGAAAAACAGGAACAAAGCAGGAAGATAAGTATCTCGAAATGCGTCACAAACAAATTGACGGCAAAAGCAACCGGTGATAGTAGCCAGGGCCACGATCTTATTTATCTGACTCCTCGGCTTTCGTTTGTGCGGGACCGCCATTGTTCTTCTCGCGCGGAAGCGGAAAAACGCGCCGCACTGCGGGGTTTGATGCAAATTATCTCCGTTTGTGAATCTGGTTAAGAGCCTATAATCTGGTTTTGTATACTAATATTTTACAAATTTATATCTTAAAATTCCGTCATTCAACTACAGACTGCAGACTACAGACTGCAAGCACTCTATCTTTTAAGCACAAATCAAGCTTAATACCCTAACAACGACGATATCCTGAGAGCAACGTGACAGGTTCTGTGAGCAATTAGCCCCCCCAACGCGTCTTGCAAACCATGAAGTACCACAACCGAGTCATATTCTCCCACACCATGATATATTACTTGCCTTCTTACGTCAACCCTCAGTAGCAAAAGTAGCTCTAGATCCTCCTCCGAGCTCAGATATTTGGAAGCGGTATAGGACAACGTGCGCGCTTTGGAGTTGCACGTGGTCACTTGCAATAATCCGCGCTTCTGCGACTTACAAGCAGTTTTCCTTCTTATTGTAAAATTTTTAGAAATTAGAGTAATAGGTGGCACTCAAGATATGACTTTGGATCTCATCTCAGTTGGCTCAAAGGGGTGTAAAATAAATATACAGAATAAGTTGTGCACGCCCTCAGTTCATTCTTCATTACCAATTTCTCGAGATGAAAAAATGGTAACTTTAGTATTTGCTTTCTATGGTTTATAGGTTAAACTACCGTACGAGCTGTTACTAATGTGTAATCACAGAGTGTGCGCTGAAAATCTTTGGAACGGCCAAATAAACTTGCCATGACAGTGAACCACTGATTGCTGTAATCCGGTGCAGGTGCTGTAGGGGTATATATTTTCGAATGACGGCAAGATAAGAATCTTACATGAAACAGCTGTGTGTGTGCCCAGAGGATACGGAAATCAGTGACAGGGATTTATAAAAAGGAATCAGTATTGACGACTTGAACAGTTATGTGCTCGATATTTACTGATCCCGGCTTATGCTAGTAATTTATATTGACGATGACAGTACAGGTTTACAACAACTGGCAGAGACTTATATACGGACAAGAAAAGAAACACCAGAAGAGATTAGGAACAAGCAGAAAATGTAATTATATTAAACAAGGCAAGAAAATGAGTTGGAGATTAGAGATGGCTCCTCATACATTCACGTGGAACCTGCGCATAACGCTTTTCGTATCATAGAACAGATTGAAAACAGTAAATGTTGACTGAAAAAAAAAAACCTACTTAAGTGTCATCCTCAGGCGTCTGGATTACAGTCAACCCGCTATCTAAACAGATGCTTCTTAGCTTCAGGATGAGCCTAGTTCAAGTCGACGTCAAGCGACGAACTAAATATCGAGTCGCTCATTTATTTCAATGTTGTACTCTATGTTTGATTCCCGGTGAAATATTATAGTACTATTTTGTTCTCGCTATACGCAAACTCTATCGATATGAAAAAAAAAAAACAATGCTATAGATTCTGACCATACACTCAAGTAAGAGCGATACGCTTATACTGGGAAAGACTTACGCGCGCGAGGGCATAAGACCGTTATAATGGCGACTCTCAGCGGTCGTTGCTTTTCATAGCTTCAACTCTCTAACTACATGGGAGAAAATGCAAACTATAGAACACAAAAAATAAAAAAAATTTAAAGAAATAATGATATGAATTAATAATATTAATCTAAAGAATTCAAAATGAGAGCATATAATATATATAGCAGTTTGACAAACAAACAAAAAAAAAAAAAAAAAAAAAAGACAAACAAACAAACCGAAAGGACCGGCACATTACACCCAATTACATCAAACCTCAGCTCCTATGATCGCCAGCCTGCCATTTAACATGAGCTAAAAGCCAAACCCATGTCGATTCGTGCAAAGAGAACTCCAGCCAAGTAAGTAAATTAAAGCAAATGAAACAAGACAAAGACAAAACAAGACAAGACTAAAAAAACTAAAAGAAAATAAGAGGCAAAATAAAAAGTTAAGAGAGAATCATCAAAAAAGAGAAAAGGTTCCGTTATTAGAGGACTAAAGCAGTAAAAAATGTTTATTCTACTGCACGCCCATCAAAACCTCCAAACTGGTGGTCAGCTTCAGGACAATGTCCTCCGTGACTACCAGCTTGGTCAATCGCAAAACTCACAAATACAGAGTCAACAATCATTGACAAATTACCCTCGGTAGCTCCTAACACTACCCATCCAATCGCACCTCCCATCATTCCCACAATATAACCGTATAGACTGCCTCCGTTCACGTCCTGAGCTGCATGTACCCAAGCTCCAAATCCCAGAGCAAGAGCCGTAAGTGCACGCGCGGAAGACAGTAACATCTTTGAGAGACGATAGGCAGTCCACGACTCCTGATATGTGACATTAGGATTGCCATCGACGAACCTCAAATTCGAAATTCCACGAGACGAGGGCACTAACGCAATTCCAGTAATTGCTGAATATGATAAAGTTAAAGGACTGGAGAGAGCATTGATCGGCCCAGGCATAAAGCTATAAAGGAAACTTGCCGCCAATGATACCACTCGCTGAGGAAGCATCAGCAATGGGAGGCGAATTAGTAGAGCTATAATCGATGCATAGCAGATAGTACCTGAAAATGCTGTGCAAGATCTAGATAAAGCCGTCGATAAAATTAACATAGGCGGGATCTTAGGAGCTTCTTGCCTATGGAAATACCACTGAGCAACTGTAATCGACGTCGATACTCTAAAAGAACGGATTAGTTCTGCAATCTAGATATATAATAATAGTAAAAAAACCAACCTTTGAATGCCTGAAAAGACGCCCCAGGTCCACAAGTACATCAGAATATACCATGCACCAAATACCCAAGAGTTTTGGTCTAGAATCCATAAAGAAATTCCAGTACGACCCACAACAATCTTGCCTTTCAGAAAAACACGTGCAAACATCGCAAACCAAAGCCAAGTAAATGCAACAAAGGAAACTAGAGTACCTAAACTAAGGACTATCAAAACTCGGTTCTCTGCCAATACTCTACAAGCCAATTGAACTATTCCAATGGCGCGACCCAAAGCGTTTCGCGTGCGAATCGCAAACCAGACCCATAAAACAGCCGAGATTGCAGGCACGAGACTGGTCCAGCGCATGGCTCTGTCCTGAATGGAATCTCCACCCCAACTATCACGATATGACATGATAAGCGGGTACATCGTCAGTCCAAGCAAACAGAAAGGAATAGATATTATCAACAGTGAAAGGAGAGGACGAACGCAGTTCTTCAATAAGATATACCACACAATTGATATGCAAATAGCAATGGCGGTATCTAATGCCAAAATCGACATCGAACCGCCAATGACGGTATATATACTATCAGTAAGCTTGATCGGTGCTGTGACTTCTGTCTCAAGCCAGATAGTAAAAGAAGTCGCAAAGAGACAACACATTGAGAGAAGATAAAATTTGGACCATATACCGTCTAGTGATTGCATAATCGGAGAACTGTACAAAACTGGTGGAACATAGCCTTCTCTGACAACGTTATCGGTATTCGGCTGCCGTGAAATAAATTGGCTCGGCGCTGAATTAGCACCGGGCGGCAATAAATTATCATGCTCGCTCACGTCTTGAGGAATAGTTATACCATTAGTAGGAAAGCCTCCAGGCATTGCCTCAGTAGCCTCTGCGTCCGCATGGCCGATATCATCAAAGTCCGCCATTCCATGTTGCTTCAGGTCTTCATCGTCCCCTGTATATAAATGCCGTCGAGTATTCGCAATGTTCATAGTCGCTGCTGTCATATTGCGAGGAAATGGATTCTCTTTAAATCGAATCTGAGCGGGCGGGGGAGAATGATGGCGAGGGCGCGACATTATGCTGTCTAAACCGACACTTTCCATCGAGTTTCGTGAAGAGGACAAGATTTCAGAGTTATCTGCGTTGTGTGACGCATCGGTAGGAAGCATAGATTGTTGCTCATTAGTGTGTGATCCCGGATGATGCGCATCACCATCTTCATCCTCGAAAGCTTTCCAGCTACTTCTTATAGCCGAGTCAGCGCCGTAAAGATGTCCGGTGTAAGTACCAGTCAGTTTGTCGTCAACATCGGTTTCTCTTGTTTCGTCAAATGCTCCGTTTAGTGTTAAGCGACTACTAGCCGACATGTTGTGGCCTACTGTGTTTGTGGCACCAATGATGCTGTTTCCATTCACACTAGGATTTCGAGCAAAAAAACTGCGACGGCCTAAAAATAGGCGACTTCGGTTCAGGCTCTGACCAGGATGCGGTACTGCTTGCTGCTGCAATAGCTGCTGGCGATCGTCGTTGCTCCCTATTGTGCGCACGTCATCTTCGTCTTCTTCCTCTTCGCGTAGTTCCGGGCGATGGACTATTCCCGGTCTGCCGCCAGCCCAGGTTCTTCGGGGAGAGTATATCGAGCGCGGATTCTCGTCGACGTCGGGCAGAGTCTCTGCGGCGGAGTAGAAGAGGCGGGAGGCTGCGGAAGATGCAGACTGGGGCTGAACCTGCGAAGCAGTGTGGCGACCTTGGACAGGGGTCTTGTACGAAGTGCGACCAGAGAAGTTAGAGGCCAAAGCAGCGGAAGAGGCAGACGAGGAGGAGGGTGGACTCGCGTCGTTGCTGCTCCGCGGCTGTGAAGTGGCCAGGAACTTGGAAGCGTCTGGCGGGGAGGAGGCAAGTTAGTTTGAGATAGCCAGACTACACGGTGGTTAACAAATAAATAGCACATACACTCTGAAAACATGACCACTTTATCGCGCCAATTGCATCAGACTGCAAATAAACCACAAACGAAAGGGTGTGGAGACGCGACTCGGTATGGTGATGGCGACCAGCTGCTGATGACGATTGTGGTTGGGAGCGACCGTGCCAGGTGGACGACGCACTGCCCACATTCGGGCAATTGGGAGCGTGCGTATTCTTAGTCATCGATTACATGAATAAGGGGATTGTGCCGACTATTTGTGTATAAAGATCTACAGCAAATCTCATTCAGACAATACTTAATACCATTCTATTTTGATAAATACCAGAAACATCCAACGCAATTTTTTGAATTCTTCTCTATCCAAAATAATCTAGGAAAAGCACAGAAACATAATAAATTACATAAACAAAAAAGACAATGCAATGAAAACCAGAACTCGAGCCCAAACATGCCTCCGCGATTACCTTTGACAGTCGCACATCTTTTATAACGAACTAAATCTAACTCCCAACCTTTTTGAACATAACAATACAAATGAAAAAATAAACATAAAACGACGTAAACTTTGTGCCTCTAATTTAGACGGACATCGACGCGAATTAGAAAATTAGAAAACATAGATACAACACTCAAAATATTTAAGCACTGATGGCCTCAGCAATCTCGTTGTTCTGGTCGGCGTGGTATTCGCGGATGATTGAGTCAACATCGTCAAT
This sequence comes from Myxozyma vanderwaltii, assembly GCA_030556335.1. Classification (NCBI taxonomy): domain Eukaryota; kingdom Fungi; phylum Ascomycota; class Lipomycetes; order Lipomycetales; family Lipomycetaceae; genus Myxozyma; species Myxozyma vanderwaltii. Next base: position 51,751 of record JAKTPV010000057.1, on the reverse strand, counting down.
GTTCAAGGGCCGGATGTCACCAAGAGCCTTGATCTTGGAAGTAACCTCCTTGCACTGAGCATCAGTGAGGTTGAGGTTGAGCTGGTCGACACGCGACTTGATAGCATTCCATCCGGTCAGACGGTTAGCAAAGTGGATGTAACGAGTAAGACCAAAGTCGGCGGGGTCGAGAATCTCGTAGGTCGAGGGGTTTGCGAGAATAGCCTTGGCGTGGATACCAGCCTTGTGGGTGAAGGCGCAGAAACCAGTGATGGGGTTGTTAAATGGAATGTTGATCTGGACCGACTCAGCAACGAGGTTCTCAAGATCACGCAGCTTGTGGAGCTTGTACTTGGAGAGGACGTAGTCACGGTCAGCGGCAATCATACGAGCCATGAGACCACCGAGGGATGTGATTCCATTTCGCTCACCAATTCCGAGGACAGAAACATCAATGAATGTAGCACCAGCTTCCAGAGCAGTGTAGGCATTGGCAATGGCACAGCCAGTGTCGTTGTGGAAATGGCACTCAATTTCGCAGGAAACAACAGACTTGAGAGTACGGACGAGGTCGTAGACCTGTCTGGGGTTGGCGCATCCAACAGTATCAGCAATACCGACACGGTTGACACCAATCTTGTCGACGGTACGGTAGATGTTGAGAAGGTCGACGAGGTCGGAACGGAAAGAGTCCTCAGAAGAGAAACGAATCTCAATGCCGTGGGACTTGACGAATTCAATGACCTCGATGGCGGACTTGGCAATGTAGTTCATGTCCTTGCCATGGGAGTACTCGCGGAGGAACTGGGAAGTACCAATGACGACATCAACACCATCGACACCGGTCTGCACAGCGATGCGGGCATCATCCATGTGGCATCGAATGTGAGTGAGGATCTTAGCCTTAAGACCAAGCTTGCAGATTGCCTCGCAATCAAGCCTGCTCTGCTCCGAGGCAGCGGGAGAAGTGAGTTCGATGTAGTCGACACCGAAGTCGTCGAGAGCCTTAGCGATAGCGATTTTCTTCTCGGTGTCAAAGAAGGCGTTGGCAAACTGCTCACCCTCGCGAAGGGTCGACTCAATAAGCTTGAAGTTGGAAACGTTTGAGAGGAAGTCAGACGGGTTGGGTCCGTAGGGGTTGGACTTGACCTGCTCGGGCTTGACAGCCTCGCCGACTTTCTGGAAGGATTCTGGGATGAGTCAGAGGAATGTATAACACAACAATAAGACAAATGATGATGCATACCAGTAGTAGCAGGTGGCATTGCGGGCAAAGAGCGGGATTGCTTAGGTCGAAAGGGGAATTGTTGAGATAGGCAAAAGGTAGTGATGAATGAGGAAGAGGAGGGCAGTGGGCAGCATATTTAACGTGCGAGCCTATTACTCACGCGAAAATTTTTTGGCGGAGGCCCCAACCCTGTCTCGCTGAGTTAGCTTACTCGCCGCGGCGCGGGGACCTGCTCGTGACCATCGCCACCGGACAACTGCGGTTGCTAAGTGGTTTTGTTATTCACTCTACGGCGACCACTGTGTACGGAGCCCTGCCTTGCGACCATAACACGGCCCGCAGAGTTCCACTGTGACCAGTTTTCAGGCTATAATCCGTAGAGCTCGTTTTCAGCAAATGCGCGCGCGTTGAACACCCTAACCCTCAAGGTTTTCTAAGATGTAGACTTCTAGACCGCCGCCCAATCAAGTGTTACAGAGTAAGCTAGCGAGAGTGCGCAACCGCACCCGACTCACAGTCCGTGAAAAAATGCATACCGACTACACGGGCAAAAAGCTCTTGAAAGCAAGCGATTTGGCGAGCAACTTTGTGCGGAGCCTTTGCCGTTTCGGGAGAAACCAACGCCGCCTGGTCTATCAAATACTAACGATTGCACAGGGCACAAACACCTGCACAGTTAGAGCCACAACTGCACATCTACTGCCGGTATTTTGCCTGCTCGCACGCGCCATCAAACAAATACAACTTTCCTCCCCGCAGCCCTACAGCCCAGCAGCCCGACCACCTGCTCCCCAACGGCCGCCATAGCCATCATTGATGCCGTCAGATTCAGTACCAGAACCAGAACCAGACGAACACCTGGAGTCACGCGTAGATTTGCCAGTGCAAGCATCTGCCGTTGCCATGCAAGCACTCTCAGCACTGGATCCAGCCGTTGCCGCAAGTGATCTGCCCCAGAACGCGTCTACGCGCAATTGCATAAGCTGTCTGATCTCCAAGCCTGGCTTCGAGTTCACTCTCGACAACGATACAACACTATATAAAACATGCAGCAGGTGTCGTTTGTCCAAGGTAAGCTCTTACCCGAGAGAGCATCTCCTAGATCACTCCTGCTAACTTGACCGCGGATGAAGCGCGCCCGCAGTGCAACAGGTAGCAAAACAACAGAATGGACTCCACGAGTGACCAGACCTCGCTTTGACGGCATTCAGTCATTTGCAGATTGGGATTCTCTTGCCAAAGCCGTCGCAGACGACCGCACATCCGATAACTTTGACACAAACCTCTTTGATTTTTCTTATTTCATCTCTAAGAACTTCCTCTTTCCAAACGGCCTTACTGTGAGTGCTCTACGCGCTGCAGAAGGGTCTGAAGCCGTTAACCAAAAGCTCGTTCTTCTCATCTACAAAACCTTGGATATAGTTTTTACCCGCCATTCAAGAACTCAGTCCGCAAAAGGATTAGTACGATATAGATATACATGCACACAAAAGGACGATAGTGGTAATCGGAATTCCCAACGGTCGGAGAAGAAAGTATATAGACGTATGCTGGAGCGCGTGATTTTGATTTTTACCAATTACAATTCTGACCTTGTTATTCACTAGCTATGCGGGATCTGTATCCATGCGACGGATCGCTGGTGATTGCCGAGCTGGAAGATGGAGCTGTTCGCCTCACGTTAAAGCATCGGTTTATTCATTCACCTGCCAAAAGCTCACGCATAATGCGAAAATTTGCTGCTATGAACGAATAACCGCTTGTTGATAATCTTTTTCACGTCTTCTGGTTTTTTTTTAACGTTGGGTGGAGTTTAAAATTGGATTGCTTTTTTTCTCTATTTCGATTAAAGTAAATAGCGCGTATTGTTTTGCAATTCTGTGGATTATTCACACATACCATCTCTTTTCGTACTAGAACAAGCTCTGTTATAGTCGGAAAATTGAGAGCGCGCTCTTTCAGCACTTTTTAAAAGAGGTGATAATTTTCCTTATCGATACTTTTGCAAAAATTACGCAGATTTCCTTCGCAAATATTTGAAAAAAAACAAATCTTGATTCGACCCAGGATCGAACTGGGGACGTTCTGCGTGTTAAGCAGATGCCATAACCGACTAGACCATCGAACCAGAGATACTACAGAAGTTTGCTCCAGCCCACCCAGTTGTAAAATTGGTTTAGTTAGAGGCGGGCCAACCCTATAGTTAAAGTTGTGCTGTTTTAGTAAATTTGATATCGATATAACTGAAGCTGAGAGTGTACTATTGGTGGAGATGTGCCTAAGATGGAAGGCGGAATACATGTTGTAGATATCAAGTCAGCCAGCCCATGAGAAGAAGTGAGGGATCAATAAAGTACTGTTGGTGATTGCTGCGGTTTTGTTTGTGTTTAGTAATTCTATTATATACGCACTAATGTGAACCCATCTGGGATAACCAAAAAGTAGTCTTGACAAAAAATCAAATCCGAAAGTTGCATTTGCGATCAAGTCATATGTTCTATGAGCTACCCTGATATTTGTCATTGCAGCTCAAACACGGTAAGCAAATTCTGACTCCTTTGTGAGATTCTGCAAGTGGGAAGGAATAGCCAGTATCCGGCGAACGACCCAGCAAGACATCGTCTGATCCACCCACCTGCAGATAGCCATCTCCAACAAGCGGATCTCACACCAACTGCTCCGACTTCTGGCAGTGCTGAAAAACTATATGAGTTTTGTATTTTTGTGCTAGATCATACTAGTTAGTTGCTGCGACAGCGTTTTGGCATTCAAGTGTGCGGCGTAGTTAAAAAGATCTGGCGGGGGTGACCAATTTAATATCGATTCTACGACTTATTTGACTATGCCGTCGACACCTCCAATACTCGCCTCGTCTCCGCTTGCAAAACCGGTCAATTTGTATTCTCCACCGGCAAATTCTGCTGGTGGCTCGGGACGAGTCCACATGTCGTCACGAGATGATAGTAGTAGTCAGGACATAAGAGGTCATCACCACTATCACCGACATCGTCATCGACACCGTGGACCGAAACCAAATCCTTACGGCCCCTCGATAGAGCTCACATTTAAATTTCACGATGAGAGAACTGTTTCAGATATTGTGGTTATTGAAGAAACTCTGTTACCAGGAGCGCGCGAAGGTGATGTTTGTGAAGTGCTGGGCAAGAATGGGGAAGTGCTTGAAATGTTCAGCTTGAAGTTCCACAGCCTGGAAATCAAGAAGAAATTATCTTCATCAAGTGTGAGCAAGCTTTTATTTTTTTGGATATTTTCTTCAACTGACTTGAAATTTATACAGGCTCGCATGCAGATGTCTGTTCTATCTGGATCACGATTGGCAACCTACCGTGGCTCTCGTATTGTAACTGTCCGCATAGTTGACCGCAGGGAAGTCGAGGCTGATTTACTCACATTTTATATCAAAGATACATACATCACTCGAAGCGACATGTGGCGTATTCCCGCTACACTAATCGGAAAATGCGTAACGGAAGGGCAACCTATTGAATTTTTAAAGTCTTACAAGCTGAATATCAACTCCATTCACAAAGATGGTCGACAAACCAAAGTCGCGTTAGTTGGACCAGAAACACGTGCCGTATTTCGATCGCAGTCGGTTAGATATCTAATTTTCTTACAAATGTCCACAGAGATGTGGTATTTCGACGAAACTGGAGAGAGTTATTTTTCAAAGGTTATTAACTCCTACTTACCAGAGCTATTTCATCAATGGAGAGAGGCAGATGCACACCATTTAGTTTCTATAGTCATGTTTACTAGTATTGATCTCAGTTCATTGTCAGTTAACCTTCCACATGGAGTTCGAAGTAGGAATGTACGAGATCATTATCGTGTTGTGGTTGACCGAATGAAAGTTTCTGATTGGACAAATATTATGATTGCTCTAAGGAAAGAGTTTGCTGATTTTCAGAAATCTGTTCTTGTTCGCACAGGAGAAAATGGAAAGAGTCATCTTTCAGGATCAATTTGTGCTGCTATCAAGGGCAACATTTTAGAAGCTATCAACTTTGCTGCTACCCAAGCTTCAGAGGATTTAGTGACCGATGATAGTCAACGTGGAAATTTACAGACTATTGTGGTATCTCCAGGTAGCGGCCTGTTTGATGTCGAACATGATTTATTGCAACGCACTACACAAAATCTGATGACTGCAGGATTGAGCGTGGATTTGGTTTGTCTGACAAGAATGCCTTTACATGCAGTACCATTATTCAGATACAGAGACTCGTTCAATAACGAAATTCACTGTATGCCACATTGGATTGACGTATCATTCTGGAAGTCAATATCTACTGATGGTAGCCAATCTGTATGGGTTCCACGATGCCGGATTTATGAAATTCAAATGATGGGAGTGATGGAGAATGAGCTTAGTGCAATTAGTGTAGACTACTTACCATCAATAATAGATAGTGAAGTTGAGAAATTCATGGACGATTATGATATCCAGGCTTTGACAAACCTGAGTGGCACGAACACTTCTATGAATCGTCGTAAATCAGACGATCTTCGCAAGAGTGGACGAAATTTTAAGGATGATAATCCGTTATGGACTACAATAATCAATCCGTCGAATCCTACCCAAGAAGAACAAATGAGTGCTATTTTGCATGGAAATTGGAGACATATTTACCCTAGAAAAACTCTCGGGCGTTCAGTGAAATGGAAGTCAGTGATCTCACCTGCTGCGTTGCCAATTACGACTGAAGTATTCCCATCACCGGAAGAATTCTACCGTGATTATTCGATGCAAGGCTATGAAGTAACTGTTCATGTGCGAACTACAGACTCTGAGAGAGATGCTTTGAATATGTATACTGCCTTGCATGCTATGGTAGCTTATCGTGTTGGTATGGGATTTCAAATTATTGTGGGTCCGACGGTCGAGACTGTTGAAGCTCAATGTAACTACGGTCCAAATCCTGCAGGCATTGTTCAGGAAATACCTAAAGATTATGATGGCACCCGTGTATACCTTTCTACTGGCACACAGATGCATCGATTAGCTGTCTTAGACAGCACCAAAATCATGGTACAAACTTTTCTTCGCAAAAATCAAAGTCCTAGTTTAGAACAAGATGTTATTTACAAACCGATTGTACAAACAAGATACGATGATGACTACAGATTGCGAAGTATTCGATTTCCTGGAGCGCGATTCCATGATCAACCTTGGAAACAGTTAGATCTTTATTTGGCTGGCGAAGATCTTGCTAACGATCCATCAAGATTCTACCGGTCTCGGTTCGTTTTGATTCCGACTGATTTCCAGGCGGCCAGACTCCAAAATCTTCAGTTGCGGCCTGTTGAATTAGATAGCACTGTTGATAATATGAGTCCCGAGGAAATCAGACTTGATGGTCTCAGCAAACTTAACGAGATGTTTTATAGAGGCCAGTTCACTTCAATTGAAGACAGAAAACGCGAACGGGATCGAAAGAAAAAAGCAATTATTCCCGAATTAAAATTTTACACAGGAAGTTTATCTGCGTTTATTACGCAGCTAGTTCAAAACACTGGAGAGGACGAGAGCACTCGAAAGAAAGATTCTCTTATTATGAAACCTTCAGAAAGATTTGATCGTACAGTAAAATTGTCAGTTTTAGCTCATGAGATGCAAAGTGAACGAGGTGTAAAGTTCGTGGATCGGCGTTGGCACTGGAAATTGCATCAGCATTGCTTTGTTGGATCTGAATATGTTGCTTGGCTTCTTGAGAATTTCAAAGATATAGATACTGCTGAAGCCGCTCTTGAATACGGTAATGAGCTCATGTTAGCTGGATTATTTCACCATGTGGAACATCGTCATTCGTTCCTGGATGGTCATTACTTTTATCAATTGAGTCCGGAGTTTAATTTAATGTCGACACAGACAAAATCAACAGGATGGTTTTCTTCGATCAGGGTTGGTGCTCTTACTCAAAGCTCGACAACGTCGGCAAGCACTGGAACTTTGAGTGGTTTTGCCAAAAATGACACATCGATGACGGACCCTGTTTCAATGCTTGCAACTCCTTCTCATCCTACTCTGCCGCAACCTATTCCCGGTCGCATCAAATTAACAACTCAATCTGCATCGACGATGTCAGTAAAGTCCGATGAAGCCACAGATTCAGGAAGTGAGCTTGCTGATTCAACGATGTCTCTTGACTCAGATTGGGGACATCGGTCGCAGACATTTGGCAGTGTTCAATCGAATACAAAGCCCAGGGTTGAACTAAGTAAAGAGATTAAGATTGATGTTGATCCATTAGCAAACTCATACCGGCGTGAAATTGTAACCCTTCATTACGACAGACTTCATAATCCCGAATCTTGCTACCATCTTTTGTTAGAATGGTTTAACACTACTCCAAAGTTTATTGAAAATACAATCGCTCAATGGAGTAGAATTTGTGACCGGTCAGGATTGAAGTTGGTTGAGGTGCCAGTTCTTGAAGCAGTCTCGCTCTGTGATATTGACCCCTTTATTTCCGCATCAAGAATCAAATTTGCTCTTGATCCTCCACGGATTAGTCAAGCAGAATCTGCTGATTTAGTTTTATCTGATAAATTGTTTTATCAAAAACAGGCTTTACTCAAATTGGATTATGTTCTTGATACTGACGCAGCTGATATATTAAGCTCAGCTTCTACTGATGTTGAGATTGTATATTCTTGGGGCAAACCTCACTTTAAGTACTCTCAGTACGTGCACAAAACAGGTGCTACATTGGCTGAACTTATTCCAGAGACTGGCGAATTTGTAATTGTTAGGAATCCGTTGGCTGGTAGTAAGTCTGGTATGTCACCAACGACATCGCTTACTGTTGATCCGGAGGAGATTCGTCGCGAAGCTGTGGATTTTATTCAAAACAATCCTAGTGGATTGTTTAATTTCTTTGCCAGTATACGTGACAGATTTCTGCATCGTCCTGCTGTCGCTGTTCCATTCTCTTCAAGTCCTACTCCTAACGTCGGTTCATCTGGATCCGGTGGATTACATGAAGGATTCGTCGTTGGTAGTGCTGCAAGTAGTAACTCTACGTTCAGACCTAGCACTAGTCCAGTCGTATACTCACCAGATGATCTCGAGAGATCTTTAAGTTCATCTCCAAGTAACAGACGTCCACCACCGCCACCATCTGATACACCAGGCGCGGCTAGCTATATTGTTAGTATCTCCTTTATACCCCTTTTACTTCCTTCTATCATAGTTGCTAATAATTATATAGTATTATGATATCCGAATGTTTTAAAAGACGTCAATTGCGTCTTGTGCATATTGAAAATCAGTATTACCAGGCTCCAACGCTGTCAGATTATGAATTGGTGGTTTGATAGACAGTTGATTATATTGGTTTTTATTTTATTTTATTTTTTTTTCATTGCGGAAACGGGCATTTTTATCAATGAATTAGGGTTTTTTGCTGGATGAGTGCATTTTTGTTTTATGAATTTTTTTAGTTTTCTTCTTTGTAAATTGTTTTATATCTTGTTTGTTATATGTTGCATTCTTCATATTTACTTTTCTGTTTTTGAAAACCATGGACGAGAAAACAAAATTTTACCAGCCAACAATAGAATGATCAAGTAGTCCATTAAACAAAACAATAAAAAAAAAAGATATTAAGCGAAAGTGGATATCAATTCCACAATGACACCTTTGGCATAAAAATAGAAAGCAGTTTTGATGAGGATAAAACCGATATCAGCAAAGAACGATATCAAAAGAAAAAGAAAAAAAAAGAAAGAAAAAAGAGGTCCGAAATCTTATGCACCCAAAATCGAAAAGAAAAATCAAAAATTTAAACTATCTTCCAGAACCAATATACCATAAGCGCAAACAAGAAGAAATCCCAAAAACCGCATTACAAAAATAGTTCACAGCAGATTTACCCCCCCAAAACAGAACAACAAATGCTTTAGCAACAAAAAGTGACTGAATTGAGAAATTCATTATCACGTCTTGCTTCAATTTGACCACCCCACCATCTTTCCACAATTGTACCTACAAATCTGGAGTCACTTTCACTCCAAGGGTCTAATCCCATAGCTAGCATATCAACTTTTGAAATCCATAACGTTTGCCGAGCATCTAATGCAGCTTCATTAAGAGTATTACTTCTTTTTCTTCGACCACTTGCTGGTTCAATTTTTTGGATAATTAAATTTTGTTCTTGTACTAATCTTGATAAAATCGAGAATATTCGAGCGGTGAAACGATGAAAAAAGGCGATGATTGCAACTTGCTTAGAGGATTCGATTGCTGCAGATATCATTTCTGTCGCAACTAATTCTTCTTCAGTTTCTTCTTCGTCTATTCCATCAATTCCCCGAGACCGGCGTCGGGCTTGTCTTGCTGCAGCAGCTCGTCGAAGAAACGCTTCATCTAATTGAGAAATGTCCTCAAATGGTGAAATATAAGTGAAGCTTTCTTCGTTTGATACTGCCAATGGTGTCGTTGCCACAGATGATGACCTCGAGATTGAATCATCCAACAGTAATGGTCTCGTGCCTCGTTCAATACTTGCCAATTGGTCAAGCGAAGTCGTCGTACCATTATTTACCAATCCCTTGGCATCACTGTCGGGAATCTCTTCTTCATCGATTCTTGCTTCTTCACCTGCAGATGCCCACCACAGAAAACCTAACCATGTCAATTGTTTCCATGATGGCTGCTCTGCGACTAAATCTGTTTTCGTCGAGAAAAACAGTTCAGGATCATCATTATAAATTGCATCTTCGTTAGCGGCAGCAGTGATATCATCCGAAGCAGCAAGTAAAGCCATAGTTTCATTTGACTGATGACGACGACGTCTTCTACGATCGAGAGGTACTGAAAGATCACTTGTACTTCCTGAACTTGAAGTTATTCTTCGCTCAAGATCAAGATATTCTTCGTCCTCCACAGCTGCTTCATAATCTCTGTTAAACTTTTGATACCATCGATGACGAGGGTCAATTGAATATCCTATTTGATTCTCGAGCGTCTGGAAACGGCGCATATCTCGTATAGAAGCTTTCAGATATTCCTTGGGATGCGAAGCATACGCTATTACAGGATATAGAATTCGCCCTGTCGTTTCATTAATAGGGTAATACATCGCCGAGTAACCACTTGTAGAGTGAGGAGATGACGGTCGAGAGGATGTTGAAATAGGAGCAGGTGCAGTGGCGGACATTGGCGGAAGTTTTATTATAACGTCAAATAAATCTTTCTTTTCCTGTAAAAGCTTGTCGGTGGTATAAGCAATCCATCCATAAAATGGACTTGACTTTCTCTGCCGAGCCTCCTCAGCCGGAGTCAACGGTGAAAGTGATCGTAAGTATTCTATATCAGAAAGTCCGACTGAGAATAAAGGACGGATTCTGTATGCTGGAATTGGCAGCATTTCAGCAATAGCATGAGGAATGTTAGCTAAAATTGCAATATCATAGACAAAATTACATCCTTGCTCGACCGGGATATCCCCGACAATCAGTATCCGTTCTCTTGCCAATGCAGCTTTCCACGCTTTGAAAGCCAGAGGCCCAAATGTGTCGAGAAAAGATGGTAGTGAGCGGGCAGGGTGATTTTTGGGCAGAATTGGTGCAGGACCGTTTGAAGAAGGAGAAAATGAATCGTTGTCTAAAGAAGAGTCCGTGCTAGGCCGAGGAGTATGCCCCTTTAATTTCGCAGGATTGAGCTCAAAGGTGCGACGGGGAGGACAGTAAACGGCACTTTCTGGAGCTGAATCACTGATTGAGGGAGAGACTATATCGGGAGCCAGTCCGTAAATTCCAAAATAGGCGTCTAAACATCGAAAATCTTCAGGGTTGCGAGAATATTCACTGTAAAGACAACAGTGTTAGCTCTTTATTACTTTTTGTGATAAAAATAGGACAATGGCAACACATACTCCAATAATTGCTTTAGACCTTCCACATGACCCCAACTTCTGCCTAGCCGGCCAGCGCCAGCAGTAGCTTTTCCTCTCCTTATTAAACCACTGGGAACCAAAACACCTAACGAGTACATTCGGGCAAACCGTTCGGCAGCACTATCTACATCAAGTCGAAGATAAACGCTCACACCAGAGTAGTATTCGCCGTGCATGAAATATATGACATCGCTTCGTGAATTATGAAGTCCAGAAGGCAAGGATTTGAACTCGATATTTTCCAGAGTAATTGCTATCCAGGAAGAAACAATTAGCTGAAACGGTCAGCATTGAATAAGAGAAATAGAAACCAACCTGGCGAGGAAGTACGACTCCATTCAATGACGTAACTATACACTAAATCAACATGAAAACCTTTTTCTGGTCTTTGCCACAACATACCCTCGTCTAGAGTCAAACCGTATTAAAAACAGAGCAACGATTGGAGGCGGGGTGCTCGAAACAGCGGACACTGGGGCATTGGGTATGCCATCGCTCCGGGACGTGCGACTGGTTTCTATAGGCTCTATCAGCGCAGGAGCAGCCGGAGCAGACGAGTTCTCTGCAGAGAATTCAAGTTGCTCCGTCGCTGTCAAATCCTGCATCACTTTGCAAGGCTGTTTGTGCCGGCGACGGTTCGTGGGTTGAGGAAGCTGTGAAAGTTGTGGGAGCAGGATGAAATTCTCACGATACAATAATTTGTCTCGGTCGAGCTCCAAAATAATGTTTAGCGTAAAGCGAAGGCGCAAAGGCCCTGCAAACGTGCACCGCATAAACCAGCTTAATTATTTTGGAGCCACAAACCCGATCATGAATAGATTTTTGATAAGACAGCCTGAATAGGCGTCGAAAATGGCCATTGTAAAATTTAAATACTAATCACTAGTAGTGCTGTAAATCATCAATTTGGATTATTTGAAAGCGCATTGTTTTACGACATCAGCAGCCTGAAATTTGGTACATAAATTCACAATTGTTACTCGCCGCGTCGATATTCGTGCCGAGATTATTAAATAAACGATCTTGGACTTTCTGTCATTATTGCACTCTTCCCTAGAGACCGCCAGTTTTCCGCAAAGGAATCTGTGCTACAGCTGAACGGCAATTGCTAGCAGTTGGATCAAACTACTGGATCGAGCATTCGTTCAAAAACACCAGATTTTGCATGCATGTACGCGATGTGTTTAATAATTTGTTAAAAAGAGCCAACATATTTCCGAAGACGCGTATATCATCTAGGTTTTCTACTATGAAAACAGAAGGAAGTTTGAATCCAGAAGCGGAGTTAGTTGTGCAAGGCTATAGACCTTTTTTCACATCAAAGAACGAAACTACCAAAAAAAAGGTGCGCTTCTGTTCTTAGTAAATGAGCTTTGACAAGCGATTCTGACCGATTCAGTGGGATTGGATTCAACACCACACAAGAGGCCCTTACTATCTTACGCCAAAGAGAAACGCCTGCGTTATTTTCCTATCTAGTGCAGCTGACTATAGTCTCCAGATTTATTCTCGACACTCAAGCGATCATACATGCGCCGACTCAAGCAGTCATACGGAAATCGCAGAGCAACTGATTACAACGCTCTTAACGAAATCAGGTCTGGCCAGTCGAGAACTTGCGGCTACTCTGAAGAGTTTGAATTGTACATCTGTAGCAGCGCTGTACGGCAAGTCATTAGAAGATGTTAACCAGGACGATAAAGAAGATTGCGCGCGTATTTGCTTACTTGGATTAAATCGAAATTGTACTCAATTTACTACCTATCCAATTGAAGGTACAAGCCAATTCGCACAATATTTTGGCTTCCAGCAAGCTGATACCATTGTCAAAAGCGATTACATTCAGTTACGCCAATTCGCGGAAATGTGGACTGAGACAGAATCATGTGTCGGAAATAATGCCGAAGAATTCGTGGTTCGATCTCAAAGGGTTGGATCGTCTTCTTCAGACTACTCCGATTTCTTTTTTGAGTACGACTGTGAAGAACCGTATTTGATGTATCAGGGCTGGAATAAGGCAGTAAGACAGATGATAAACTCTAGTACTATAACTCTGACAAAGCATAAACAAGTTACGCAGAATTATCTCATATTTGTTAGACGTTATTTTTTAGGTAAAAATGATCTTTCAAAGCAGTACCTAGCCGGTCGTGGAGTTACTACCATGCGCAATACCTTTTTGAAGCAACTAAACAGAACTGGGACCGAACTCATAAATGAAGAAGAGCCGGAAGACGATAGCGTGATTCAGCTGACGAGGGAGGCTATCGATGCAAATTTGCAGCCTCCTGGTCCCGCGTACAAGTATGTCATTGTACCGATAGCTACCATTGGCTGCGGTAAAACTACATTGTCTCTAGCTTTGGAAAGGCTCTTTGGCTGGGGACATATTCAAAACGACGATATCCCGCGAGGCCCTGGAGGAGCGGGCAGGAGATTTTGCTTGTCTTTGAAAGAATCACTAGAGACGCGACAAGTTACTATAGCTGATAGAAATAATCATATGAAGAGAGAACGTGAGCAGATATTTCGCGACATGCGAGAATTAATACCCAAAGATAGAGTTAAATTTATTGCTATACATTTTATCCACGATGGAGCATCAGGGAAACGTGCCGTACGATCAGTAACCTTACGCCGAGTACTTGCTCGAGGGGATAATCACCAGTCTATTCAAGCAATATCTGACGGCGAAAAAAAAGTAGCTGAGATTATGGATGGTTTTCTTCGTCGCTTTCAACCAATTGATATGAATCAATCACCTGATAAAGAAGTGTTTGATTTGGTCCTTAACCTCAAGGTTGACCGACAACTAAAGGACAATTTAATATTCATTATTGACAAAATAGCTGGACGCTATCCAAATTTAATTTTAGGAAAGCCTAGCGAGCATGAAATTAAATCTGCTATCGACTATGCGTTGAGCTATACTCCAACTACAAAAAAATTATTTACCAAACAGCTGCCTCAGCAAGACCAACCAAGGAAGGTGCAGTCAACGTTGCCATATCAGTTGCGTCCTAAAACTAACACTGCTGTCTCTGAGAAGCCTCAAGCCAGTGCAATCATCAAAAGTCCGGTAAATCGATTTGTACTGCGAATTCCACATCCTATCAATTTTTTATCAGCGGTACAGGATCTACTTATCAGGCATGATGCTGACATGGCCATCTGGAACGAGCTCACAAATCTCAATCGGTTTGAAGACGAAATTTTTGTCACGCTGATACAATTTCAAGATGCCCAACAATATCAGGACGCCTGGAACTTTTATTTTACGAGGATGATGACTGGAAATTTAGAGTTTACGCTTTTTGATATCACTTTACAAACAGTCATTTGGAGTAGCAATGCCATGTGTGTCCAAGTACATGTCGATTTCTGTGGACATGATTCTGATGGAGCAAAAGCTGTAAATTTTACGGAATATCCCGTTACGTTTATTACCCTTGGTACGATACATCAATCTACGAAACCTTATGAAAGCTCGTTGATAAATCCAAATACTATGGCAAATATGCACTATGGAAATATGCAATACTGTGATGTTTCTGGAGATGAAGTGACTTACCATGGGTTAATTCCTGTTGCAGATTTTTAAAAAGTTAATATAACTAGTGTTATCTCGAACTGTCAATATTTATGAAACTTTTACAAAATACACCCCCGATATACATAGTGCTTATTTTCTTATTTATAGTGTATACAACAATTGCCATAGATATGTACAAGATTTTTTAGAAGAGCAAAATTTTGGTGCTCTTAATAGGTTAGGAATCTTTTTGAGAATATGAACTCTCTCATAATAGCTCCATCATCTAAACCGAGGCGGGAAATACAAAGTGTATATCTGGCAAGATTCTTTCTCCGTAAATACTTTAAAATTTTGTTGCGTTGCTGAATTGTCATAGTAAGTCGTCGGGAAGTGACAAAGTCCTTCTGATTGTATCTCACGTGCTCAGCCATTGTAATAATATGAACCATAGCAATTGCAGCTTGGGCTTCAGGAGAGCCGGAATCTAAACTGTCTGTGCCGAATTCCCTAATTGCTCTCCGGACTTCAAGTGTGCGTCGAGACTCTGCGCTTGCACGTCGCAGCGAAGAGGCCTTAATCAAAAAAGCTCTCTTTCTCTCAAACAGCCTCTCAGAAGCATATACATTTGATTTTCGAAAAGCAGAATATTTGTCTTTAACGGCAGATTCTGTCTCACGAGCCATTGCGTTCTTCAAATCGTCAATATATTTCCGTATTTCCAAAATCTCTGGATCGTCAGGATTCGATGCATTTTCAGTGGTCTCGAGTAATTCTTTCTCGGCCTTCTCAACCTCGGCCATAAACAGAGATTTAATTTCTTCCGTAGCGGCTTCAGCTTTCTCAGATGCGTTATCCAGATTTTGCTCAACCGCTCTTTCATTCAATGAAAGAGCCAGCAAACTCGGTTCTAAAGCATTCATTCCATGTCCAGGAGTCGTAGCCGTTATTATTTCCGGCTCCTCACCCTCGTACAATACTGCCTTTGCGTGCTCGGTGTTCAAGCCAATCAGAACTCTACGCACAAATTCGGAATATGCGCCATAAATTGGATTTACTTCGGGAGGGTCAATGGACTCCAGATATCTTTTTGTCACAATATACGGAGTACGCTTTGCCCGTATAGTAGCCTTCTCCTTCTTTGTCATTTTCTTCTTACTGGCGTAATTCCGCTTAAATGTGAGCTGAGGCTTTGTCCATGCCTCGCTGCAAATTCGGCGAAGAGCAAAATGCTCTAAACGACCCCAAACACTTGACATTGTTTGGCTGGTCGATTGCTGTGGATTGATTCGCGACTTTAGAAAGAGAATCCCGTTCAATTCGAAAATTTCGTGAACGTTAATTTGGTCTGATGGTTTGTCGGAAGTTCAAGGCAGGGTAACAGCCTAAGTGGGATAGGGTTGGAGCGAGTCGCGCTACGCGTTGCCCTTCTGCTTTCAAATCACTGCTTAAACACGGCACATTTGCAGTCGATACAAGTTAGACCAGGAGGTGTGAGATATTGAGGGGAAGGATGGATATATAATTCTGTTATTAGTGGCTGGTCTATAGAAAGCTGCTGTGGGATTTGAACTGCTCAACCCCGGCTACGCTATCTTCGTAACAAATGTATACATCCGTGTTTATTCATAGCGCAGCGCACTTCTACTGGCAATTCATAGCGGTGTTTCAGTGCTTTTGATTTGAATAAATTTATACCGCTTTTTTGGTTTTTAATTTGTGGCCTTGATTCAGCTTCAGCCTCTATTCCATTGTTCTTGCAGGTACTCCCTGCTTCTCAATTAAATCATTCAAGCCGACGCTATGAAATACGACATCATACCATCGCCTCTATTATTCATAATAAAAACGAGGTGTTTGCTTGTGATTAAAACCATACACTTACGCAGAAATGAAAAAAATGGGTGTGCTCAAAAGTCTTTTAGATTTATCGCCTATGTATTGTGTTTAGCAACAACATAGAATATCGCTATAGCCCACCAACAGTCGACATGCCTAAATTTTGTATTACTTGCTGTTTGCTTGTAGTTATGACGCTCTTTGCGACGCAAGCTAAAACGGGTCACTTGACGAAGCTACTTACATACTCTTACCCTCCCAGTTCTCCATTTCTGTGTTCTATGCAGCGCTAATAATACTTGAAAAGTATGCTTCGTACATAAAAAGCACGAGCTAGCTGCTCATTTCAGCCTGCTATTGTCTGCAGGCCATCGTACAGTTAGGCTGTCGGATACCACCGTTGCAGACCTACTGCGAGCATGCTCAAGTTTTAGAAAGACACGGCTAGCAATAGCAACTGTGTGTCAACGCATAACAGTACGGGTAACAATATTTGAGAGGTAAAATTAGAGTAGATCGGGCGGTGTAAACTACGCAGGTTTGGTAAATACTCAGCGTTGTCCCGGGTCTGATCTTCATAGCTGGAGATTGCGCGAATACCACAACTCAATAGCCAGCAATTTAACCCAGAAAAAAAAAATACCGGTGCTTTCTGGGTAGCAAATGATACACGCAGAGGTGTAAAACAACCAATTTTCTCGTATTGGCTTCTCCTCCACGGCGCCTCACTCGCCCGTCGCGCGCAATATGTAAATACGCTAGTCTATTCTGGGTAGGCGATACACAGCGGTCTCGCTTTGAAGCCCTACACCCTGATCTCGCAATTGTTCTCGCTCTCTTCTTCCCTTTGCCCACGGACTCAATCAAGTGTTAGAAGCAACGGCATTCATTTATCAAGACTCTTCTTACACCTTTGATTTTGTCTGATATTTGCTATGGGTGGTGCTATATTAAGGAGAATCGCATATCTTAGTTCAACGTCTACGCGTGATCATTTACCGTATTTAACCTGTAAACTAGCTACTATAATTCATCGAGTCAAATTTCTATTTAAGAGCAAAACCAACAGTTAAGTGAAATACTTGGTTTCTTACTCAAAGAGTTTGTTAAACGAATCCCTCCCTGATTTGAGAACTTGGGTAAGGGTGCGCCTTTCAAATGAATTATAAATATAGGGCATAACCCTACATTTGAAAGGAACGTGACTGCGAAAATAATATGCGAGCGCTCTCGCAACTGCAACTCCCAACATCGAGTTTTCGAGACAGTCCTGCTGTTGCGTCCTCTTTGATAGTAGTACATCCCGTTTCAACAATTCATCGACAAACAAATTAACAATGGGTCACAGGTAAGCAAGGAGATTGTAAAAGATATGTATTTGGTCAGGATATTGATTCGGTATTTTTTTAATTTAGTCACGGTTACCGATCGGGAACGCGTTATGCGTTTGCCCGCGACTTCAAGAAGCATGGTGTCATTCCGTAAGTCTTCTCGTATTGTTATTACTCGAACTCCTATTAAGATGCCCTATTTGAAACGATTTGCTGTATTGCATAGGGAGGAATATGGGTGGCAGGAAACCAGAAAGAGAAATGATACTAACAAATGATCTACCAGCATGAGCACCTACCTTCGCACCTACAAGGTCGGTGATATTGTCGATATTAAGGCCAATGGTATGCATCAACACACAAAAGAATGAGTTGGATGTTATGATGGAATGGAGATTAACATATAGGATTGCAGGTGCCGTCCAGAAGGGTATGCCCCACAAGTTCTACCACGGTAAGACCGGTATCGTCTACAACGTCACCAAGTCCGCCGTCGGTGTCATCATCTACAAGATTGTTGGAAACCGTTACCTCGAGAAGCGTATTAACCTCCGTATCGAGCACGTCAAGCACTCCAAGTGCCGTGAGAACTTTGTCAAGCGTGTCAAGGAGAACGCTGAGCGGAAAAAGGAGGCCAAGGCTAAGGGAGAGCCCATTTTCCTCAAGAGACAGCCTGTCCAGCCTAGAGAGGCCCACACCGTTTCCACTGCTGGCAACGAGCCCGTCACTCTTGCTCCTATTGCTTACGAGACTTACATTTAAATTTTTGTACATTTTCTTTGTATCTTGTTTTATTAGCAAATCGGGATGGATGAAAAATATAAACAAAAGTTACGTTTAATCATTAATATTTATCTGCCTGTACGTCCAATTTTATAAGTAGCATGTAAAGAATGAAAATGTAGTTTACTAAATCGAGAAAATCAAACCAGCGAAACTCCAAGTATTATTATACAGCATATAAATTCATATAAATAAACATCAGAATAATATATCAGTCTTCTAACGCCTCCCTTTGTTGCGGTTTTTCTGACACTTCTTCACTCTCTCTGGATCCTCCAGACGCTCCAGAATTATGTCCGAGTTGTAGTCGGAATAATTTTACAATCAATGCCGCCAGAATACGGTAATAGAGAGCGGTTACTGCCAACATAGCCAAGTAAAATGCTTTATTAATTTTCATATGGTAGGCAGTAATAATCTGCTCACCTGTCGATAAAGGGCATTCTCCGTCGACTTTCAATTCATCAGAGCATGTGAATACACGGCCGTCAAATGCGTAATTAAATAGCGCTTCTATAGAAAAGATGTTAGAAGATTTGCGAAGATTGATTAAAAAGTAAAACGGCCGAGGATTCTTACTAGAACCGTACATAAGTGGATTGATGTAGCTGAATCCTCTCAAAAACCCCATCATGTTGTAAGACATAATGCCGCTCATGAGAGTACCGATTGATAAAGCGACCGAAATCATGTTTACGGCGAATCCAGGATGATCAAAAACGGTATTAAATGCGATGCCGATTGATTCACCACAATTAACAATAACGAAGCAGAATAATGCAGATGAGAAATACATTCCTATAGTGCGATTGATTCCAGTCACTAGTACCATTAAACAGGAGAATATCAGTGAATTCACTATTTCAAATGGAATCTCAAACAATGAATAGGCTGCCAAGAATGGCAAAACTCCATATACACCATCATCATGTTCTCTATAAAAGATATCTCGTTGTGCAGGGTACGTTGCAATATTGCATAGCATCCCGACAAAGTACATTGCACTAAATTGTTGCACGATACCGACTCGATTCTGGATACTAATGTAATCTGACTTGATTGGAGAAAAGAATAATGCCATTAATACACCAAATCCCACAACTTGACCGATTCGGCCGATTAAGACTGCAGGATTTCGCATAAAATCTAGCATAGTTCTATGACAAAGTACAGGAAATGAGCGCATGAACGGAGCAGTCTGGCGGCCAAGCGAACCCAAGTCAGCAGGCACTTGAGAGTTTGCAGTATAAGACAGGATGCTGTTTTGATTGAACTTGTCCGTCGTCATACCCTTATTTCTATACTTTGATAGAAGAATGTCCACGCGTTCCCTGGTTTCAGCTTCGCTAACAGGATCTTGCAAATTAACAGATATCATATCCAACACATGATCTGCAGGATTCGTCAGAGCTGGACAAGGATATCCACAATCGGAGAAATATTGCAATAGCGTATCTCCTCCAGGTCCACTATAAGCAACTTTTCCGCCCTTCGCTAGAAGTACTACATTTCCAAAATATGAATATAGATCAGACCGGGGTTGGTGAATGGTGCAGACAACTGTTCTGCCTTCCTCAGCTAATCCTTTCAGCACAGTCATTATAGACGCGGCCGTAAAACTGTCTAATCCAGAAGTTGGCTCATCTAGAAGAAGCACTTTTGGCTCGTTGAGTAGTTGGACACTTATTGATACTCTTCGTTTTTCACCGCCAGAAACTCCTTTTACAAGCTCACTTCCAATCAGAGTATCAGCGCAGTTTGATAATCCCATCTTTGAAATGACTTCGGAGACTCTTGCACGTTTCTGGGCTTTAGTCAACTTTGAAGGAAGTCGAAGATCTGCAGCAAAATTTAATGTTTCACGCACTGTGAGTGTTGCTAAAAGTCCGTCATCATCTTGTGTCACATAGGAGCAAATTGATTTCAAAATACTTGGTGAAGGATTCTGTCCGTTAAAAAGAACAGCTCCTGAGATATAATAGTGCGCCAACAGAGATGAATTTAAGCGAAGAGAAACAAGATTTAACAAGGAACTCTTGCCTGATCCGGAAGGTCCAAGAATGGTATTAATCTTCCCGGGTTCAAAAGATGTAGAGATTCCACGAAGGATGTCAGTCTTTCGCTTTTTCAGTCGTAAATTGTAGTGCTCTATTCCTACATGCAAGTCTTGAATTTCCACAGTTAATCTCAGTGCCTCCGGAAGAGTTTCTTTAACCTGCACAACAGCTTCAGAGATGGCAGTATCAGAGCTCTTCGAGCCTTGGCTGGAAGCAACAGATACATCAACAGGTCGAATATACAGCAGGAGAGCTGCTCCAAGGTAGTTTGCAATGCAGATGCAAATCACAGCTACTAAAGGCACGCCAACCCAGCCAACTTTGATACCCAGTGATACGAGCTGGTATCTACCAGTGTAAAGATCACATTCCGGGTCGCTCTCATTGCCATACGGGCAGTCTCCAAAGTAGTCTGAAAATATAGCAGCGCACGTTGCGCTAAATCCGTAATACTGATATAAACCGGTAAGTCAGCAATGTTATTATTTAAGAGATATTGTCTTTTTCTTACCTGGAAAGCAATCCATTTCAGCCAGCGAACGTAAACCGGCATCGAATTAGTCTGTAAAAAATAGCCACATGACATAGTTTGTACCGTTGCAACCGAATTTCCTACTAGAACAGCAAGCGAATAGTCTCTTGACACTGAAACTGATAAGGTTGCTAACGTGACACTTGCGAAATGCTGAAGTGCTACACTTATGAAAAATAGAAAAAATTTCTTTGCGCTGGCTTCAAAACCAATCATGAAAAATGCAATTACGGAAAAAATTAACGGTACCGGGATATCTTCGAGAAAAAATCGTGCCAGGCGGCGAGAAATAAGGAATCCACTAATTGATATCATTCCTTCATTTCGTTCTCGATCATAAACTTTGATGTCAACAGATGACATTCTATACAGCTCATACATAAGGACTAAGTACCCCTGCGTTGCTATCGATGCATATATAGCACCGAATTGTGACTTGATGCCAGTTATACTTCCGTCTAAATTGAAGAAAATCCATCCACAGATGACACCGTTGATAACGGCTTCAGTGAGAGAACCTATCAATCCCATTCGGTCACGAAATGTGATTAGCACAGTGCGTTTTGTTAAAACGATAATCTCCCTCAGAAAAGGAGCATGTACATCAGTTAAGGTGGGTGGCTCAGGAGCTAGCTCGATTGGTATAACATTCTCTGCTCTCCGCCAAGCCGCTACCAAATTCTCGATACGCAGAGTAGATTCAGCTTGAGCTGCCTGGGAGCGAGTATCTAGTGCGGCCAGATCGATCATGATATCAGCCGGATTCATTAATTCAGAAAACTCGTAACCGAAATCTGAAAAATATGCCAGAGAAGACTTCACAGGACCACAATAGATAGGTTGGCCTATTGAAAGTAAGGTGATTGAATCAAACAAGAAAAAAATATCTGCTCTAGGTTGGTGGATGGAGGTGATTAATGTGCGACCTTTTGCGGCAAGCTTTCGGAGAGTTTTGACAAGTAGTAGTGCCGAATATGCGTCAAGTCCAGTTGTAGGCTCATCGAGGAACAAAACTGATGGGTTAGACAGCAATTGGATGCCAATAGTTAGTCGCCTCTTTTCACCTCCCGACAATCCCTTGTGATTGTTATCTCCCACGATAGTATTTGCACACTCTTTTAGTCCCAACTCAAGAATCACCTCTTCAACTAACTTTGCTCTCTCTTCTTTTGTAGTTGATGAGGGAAGGCGGAGGTCTGCGGAGTACATCAATGTCTCTCTAGCAGTGAGCATAGGCAGTAATATATCCTGCTGCAAAACATAGGCATGCCGCACTTTGTGGATATTGGTTTGCTTGTTGAAGGTTACTTGACCTTCGACGTTTAACTTGGAGGACTTCATCCGGTTTGCCATGACATTGAGCAGAGAAGTCTATAGATGTGGTTAGTAGAATAGACATTTCAAAAAATACACAGCGGCACAATTGACAAATACCTTTCCAGACCCACTGCCGCCAATGATTGCCATGACAGTTCCGGCAGGAACGTCTACAGATACATTATCCAGTATTTTCTTTGCAGGCGTGGACGAACCTGCTCTGCTTTTCAAGCCAATCGTTTGCAATAGAGGCCTTGAAGGAGATATGCTCACGGACAAATTCCGAACGGCGACATTAATCTTTTCAACTTCATTGAAGGACAGTTGTGGACCGCGACCCAGGTGTGTATAAAAATGCTTTTTGTCTGAAGCACTGCTCGACGGCGAACTTTCTGCTGAGTGAAAAACCGATATTTCGCTGGCGGTCTTGAGAGCGTCGTCGCCGGTCATTTCTGCTGTGAATAGGGGGGGTTTTCGCGCGCCATCGCGATAGAACGAGTGCCAGATTGCGCTGGGAGAAGCGCTCTGTCAGACTCGATTCTCGCAACGGAACCGAGATCGTCAGAGCCTAAACACGAGCTCAAATACGAGGACCTGCCTTTCTCGCTTAACATCAATGATGACAAATGCGGCGCAACCGTTAACGTCAGGGCTGAAGGCGGGGCGCCGGGCTGAGAAGACTTCCTGGTGCAACTACGGCTTGACTGCCCTTCACTCGCCTTGAATTTTTGACTGGTTTGGCTGGCTCGATTTGCTTCTGCAAGCGAGGCATTGCGTGGCAAAGGTAATGCGACGAGCGTGGCGAAGAGGTGCGGAGGCCACCTTTTTGACGGCCGATTTGCAAAGCAGTCCGGTCGTTGTTCAAAAGAGCAGATGCGGGTTGATAGCAACAAGGCGAGAGCTGCCATCTATTTTTGAAGTCGTCTCTCCTTGTCCTCGTGGCCGCTCCTTGTTGACCAATTTGTCTATAAATTACCCGCGGATTCCCTCTTCTTCTTCCTCTTTTTATTTTCCCTCCTCTCGTTATCTTTGTTTCATACCTGTTCTCTCATCATGCAACGCAATAATTGCAACTGCTCTGCTTTCAGAATGCGCTCCGCCTCGACTGAAGCTAGACCCGTGTTGGCGGCAAACAGATATCCTGTCCGCCCTTATGTCGCTCGTCTCTCTCCCGGCTTCACCGGTGATGCCCGCAGCCCTGCCAACTCCATCATGGATCCAGTTGACTGCCTCGACTACTCTTTCGGCGCGAACTACCATCACGAAGGTCCTTTTGATGCAACTTTTCGCTATCGCAACCGGAACGCAAAATACCCTCCCTTGGCCGTCGTTGCTGACTCTTCCTTGGATCGTGTTCACAACAACACCCCTAACGACTCCCCCTCTGATCTCTCAGAAGGCCTCATCCTTCGCAGCGATGAAGAGGAGCTCGCTATTTATAAAGAATTTGAGAACCCTATGCTTGCTTCTTGGCCTGGTGAGGAGTACGCTACTGCAGGCACTTCCGGCGCTCAAGAGTCTACCTCGCCTTGTTCAAGCGGAATCTCATACCCCCGCGCGATCTATAACTTCACCAAGAAGCTTTATACCAAGGTTGTTTCTCGGCGTTCGGCAAAGAACCGAGATATTACTCGCTTATTCAAATAGCTGTCATTTACTCTCATCTTATACCTTGAAAAAATCATATTCTATCATGTATTGTTTATTGTCTAGTCTACTCTATCTTTTTGTATTTGGGCGCTTGTTTTGTATTATAATAAAATTGTAATTTTAATTTTAATTTTCACACGCTCGTAGATACATTTACCGTACTGCTCGAAAAGTATTCCTATTGCCTTTAAAGCAATATAAGACATATAATGCGCAACTACAAGTATCATGGCTTGCCCCCGATCCTTCTTCCTCTTATTAAAATGGTCGGTCGTTTGGCCCTTTCCTTGGATAAATTGCATCACTGCACAGCTCATGTATTTGCGTAGCAGACTGTCCAATCAGCATCTGCAATGTTACTTCATATATTAACACGCCCTTGCGTGACAAGGATGTTAGCTTGAGATTATGGAGCTATCTTCCACAAAATATCTTCCGCAAAAACGAAACGAAGAATAGAGCACGGATAAATCTAACTGTGACTACTTTGCGTAACTACCGCCTGACAAATCCATTGAAAATTCGCAAATGCGAAAAGACTTGCGAGGTGAGGTCAAAATGCTGTTAGATAGCCTTCAACATTCAAGCAAGTACGCACCCTGTCGCAGCAAATCACAGTGTGTTCTTACGTTGGTTTACTAACATATGTGCCAAAAGTGTGGTCAACGGCCTTTTAAGCTAGAGAAAACCCGTGTCAACGCAGGGTTATCTATATTGGCCTCCGGTCTTCTTTCGCGCGGTCATTTTCACCACAACTTCAAACCTTCAACTAACATACACGCGGTATCAAAAAGTTCTAGAATACCAAAATGATCTGTAAACCACCAAAATCAGGGCAGTTAGAGAAACCGAACTTCGGCAATTACGATGTTTTCCAACGTATTTTTGTTAACAATACGGTCAAAAGATGTGGTCATGACGGCAGACTCTTCGTGAAACTTAAATTTATTTACGCTGTTATGGCTATTTTAGGTCTAAACGACAATATTGAACTCCAAGGAATAGTGAAGCAATTACGCAATTACAAGAAAAAGGAAGCCATTGACATATCACACAGATAATCCTGGACATTTGCTAGCCAATACTAGCAAGTTTATTCATTTCAAATGAAGATGAAATAGAGAGCTCTGAATTCTCAAGCACGTAGGAGATATCGAGATATTGCTCTCAAATTACTTGTCCCGAGAACACAACTCTTTTTTCTCTCGTTTTAAATCTAAATAAAAAAACGTACTCATACAGTTGAGTTTTCGGATTCTCTTTTTTATACTGGTCTGTGTCTTTTTTTACTTTGCTCGACAGCCAGCTCTTCGTTTGTGAGAAAAACCATTCCGCAAATTGACCTAAACCCCTGTTTTCAGCGTACCTAATCGAATATACAGCTGCTGCATTTTCCTTTCATTATTAACTACTCGCTACTATCCTGTGTGTGGATTGGAGAGTCGTATGTGGTTGTCGTTGTGCAAACAAAACGCTTCGACGCGTGCAACTGACTTTGCCAGGTGGTAAACATCATGAATCGTAGCGGCCTACTCCCAAACGCGAGCTCGATCAACAAAATCAGCCTAAACAAACATCAGCTAGATTCGTTTACAGTGCTTTAATTTATGATCAGTAAATCTCAAAAGGTAACTAATTAAATGAGAATTTTGTTATAATGCAACTTTTTTGATATTAAACGTGTACTCAACTAAATAAAACTAAACCATAATTCCACACATCAGATATAATCATTATTATCTATATCATTGTTCTCCCGTTTACGTTTAGAGAGTGATTGTTTTTCTATTTTTTTTTTTTTTTTTTGATATTGAATTTGGTAGCCATAGTACGCTCATCATCTTTCAAAAAATATCTTTTCATGCTTTCAATTTTCGCTGATTGAGACTTGTAAGCTTCGCGTCGCGACTGCAACAATTGCACTGTCGATCTCGGCGCTTTTCATAAACGCGTCCACTCGCGACAGGTCTTTTAGTGTTTCGCCATAGCTAGCATCTCAGAAAGAAACTAGGATATAAAACACGATAGTATCCTGGAAATCAAACGCGAAAATCGATGCAAGCCAAAGACCTACCATTTTTACCCGCAGTGGGGCAGAAAGTTGCCAGTCTATTTTGTTCTTTGGCAGCGTCCAGAAAAGTCTTCTGAATTATTAAACATCTTGTAAAACAGGCTGCAGTTTCTCCTGAACATGTGGATGATACAACTAATTTGGGAATTGACCGCCCTGAACTTCTTGCAGGAGCAACCGTGAACAAACGGTAGTCCAATTGCCAGGAGAGATATCTTCCAATATACATATCATCTTTTGTTTCAGAGTGATTTAAAATCAGAAGTGTTTTGATGCAGTGTTTATTACGAAAATACCAGTAAGTTGGGATAGGCGAGTGGTTGGATAACGTCGTCGTTTACGTTTTGCGCGATTGATTCTCCCGATAGAGCATATACAGACTTCGTTCCTCGTCTTATCTTTTACATGTACGTGGGCAAGGAGTAATTCCTTCGGCCATCCTAGTGTGAATTCCTATATTGATGCAACAGTGAAATCACATATAGACCGAAAAGTGATAACAGCCCCACTAAAATAGGAAAAAAAACCTCTCTGCATCGTCCAGTATAGTTGTCCGTGTAGTAGTAGTAGTAGTCCTACGAGCGAAGACAGGTATCATAAATCTCAAAAAGCCTTAACTGTTTTATGTAATTCTATTCAACAAGACATCATTACGGTAAAAACAGGATAAAAACAAAAGTTGTGAAAATACAGAAAATAATTCGATTTTTTTCCTTAATGGGACTTTGAGGTATCACCAGAATGAAATAACAATGAATTTAAGTACATCGAGAACCATACCATAGAGTGAAAAAAATAATAACACCAACAGCACTTGTAAGTCCAGCATTAAATATTGCGTTCTGTCTGTATCTTACTCATTCTTGGTTTATATGATTTTTTTGCTAGAAACTAAATCTAGAAAGGATGAAAGCAAAGCCAATGACGGTTGAGTGTAAATATTTGTCAACGCAGCATTCTCAACGCAATTATAGCATTAATCTAATTTAAATAAATTTTTCGCGCATACATTGAATGAAGGCGTAGTGATATTAACATGGCTAAAGAAAGGTGCTGATATGAAATGTATATATTGTAGTTTCCTCCACTACAGGTTTCAGAATGCAAACAAGAACAACTATATGATGTATTTCCTTTAATTGTTAAACACTTGATCGTAATCCAACGAACAAAGCTCAACTTTGGAACCTTTGGCGTTGTCAAGCATCAGACGATCACCGCCGCAATCAAAACTGATTTCAGGTCACAATATTAAAATAGTCTAAACAAATCTATTTTATTTAAAAAGGGATCATGTGATAATCATTTTATAGTACAAAAAAATCAAGTCTTCCTCAATAAACATTAAGTACATGTGTATGATAAAATGGCAACAAAAAGAAAGGAAAAAATATAATTACAGCACAGATAACACCTTAGCGACTCTAAACAAAAAAGTAGACATTATTACATAATTTCGCCACATTCCGAAATTTTCCCTTTTTTAAGAGCAGAGTTCATTTAAAAAAAAACAAGCGAACAAATTGAAACATAAAAAAACATTCTTTCAAACATTGTACGCCCAAGCGACTTTACTCGCCCATAGCATACTCTTAATCTTCATCTTCACCTTCATCAATAGCATCAGCGTACCCGCCGAGACGCATACCAATCTTGACACATTCCTTGACGAGTTGTCTTCGACTTTCAGTAGGGATACCAACAGCATCACCTTCACCGCCACCAATCCAGATTCGTGCTTGACCGATTAGAGCCTCGCTTGCTTTCTCGACCGGTCGCCGTCTCTGCATCTTTCGAACGGTAGTCAAAACGGCGGCAAAGCCTAGTAATCCAAGCTCGCTGGCGTCGTAAACCTTTAATGAAGAATAAAGTTTTTCAGCGGCGTATGGCCGCGAAGGAAGAAGAGATTGGATAAGAGCGCAACGGATGGCAGCGCGGATATCAGGTGAAGCCAGCATTCTAGGGATGGACTCACCAGATGAGGCATTAGCGTCTTCGGATGAAGAGACAGATAATGACACCGAGACATCATCGACATCGGCGTCCTCAATTTCCTCCTCGAGGTCATCATTTTCCACAGAGCCATCGGCATCTTCGTCCTCAGACGACGAAGCGATTGCCGAAGACTCGGCGGACACCACAGGAACATCCACCTGACGAGAAAGAGCAGGAATCGAACGCTTAACAACAGTAGTCTTCTTGCTAAGCTTCAAATCCTCACGGACAATCTCCATCATCTCACGAGTATAATCCGGGCAAACATCCCCCAAAAGAACTGCGCGAGAAATGAGTGCCCGACGATGTACGATCGAGTTGGGAGGAGCGACTTTGAGACTGACCGCAAGAGCAGCAGAGTCAGGAACACCATCAAGCGATTCAGTAAGAATAGCCCTGAGTTTGCGACACGAATACCAAGCAGCGAGAGCATCAAGTGGGGACTGAATTGCAGGATCATCAACCATAGACGATACACCATCGTCACGAGAAGTATTTGATAAGCCCTTGTTACCAGAAATATTCCAAGTCATGTTGTAAGCGCGAGTAACAGTGTCATTATCAAATACATCATCGCATTCCAAAAGACGGATAAGGTGTTCAGGCGTCTTCTCGCTAGAATCAGCAGAATCATCTGAAGTTTGCTCCAATTGCTGAAGCTCACGAGCCTCATCCCAAAGAGCACGCTGGTAGCTCTCAGAAAATCCCTTGAGAAGAGTGCAGTCATGAAACAAAATCTTTACATGTAAAGCCTGCATCATCAATCGCACGGGTGTAGCGCGGATCAAAAAGCTAGCAAGCAGAGTGATCAAAAGGCGGACATGCGAACAGTCAGCGTCACCACCTCCAAGCTGAGCTTCAATAGCTGTTCTCCAAGCTGCAATACGAACTATATCTTCTTCTTCAGTGGTACCGATAAGGTGACGATAACCTTCAAAGCCTACTACCCGACGTAAAGCAAGTTTGCAAACTTTCTTTGCAATAGCGGCGATTTCCAAAGGAGCGACACGAGGAGGAACGTTAACAGTTCGGATTGCGGTAAGCCAGGCACTTTGACGGACCTCAATGGGGCTTGAAACAGAGAGGTGCTGTGCTTTGAAAAAGGCAGCAGATTGCTTTGATCTAGAGTTGCTTGAATTATTGTCAAAGAGCGAAGGATAGAAAATGTACATGACTGCTCCGAGAAGGAGAGCGCCACGAAGTATTCCCAGCGCGGCATGAGCGTGAGGTCCAAGAGCTGCATTAAATCCAGTGCGAATCATAACAGGTATAGCCGATAGACCGCGAGTATTCTGACCATCAACATTGTTAAAGGAGTTGGCAACCATCATACCAGCCATAGAACCCATCATAAGCTTGCCCATAATATTACGGCCAGTGTTGCCAACCATGGAGTTTTTACCAAGAATGTTGCCATCAACACCCTGAGAAGACATATCGTTGCCATTGATCATAGAGCCGTTGACTTCGGATAGCAGCTTATCACCCACCATGCTCATTTGATCAGGGAATTTACCTTCGGCAAGTTCCTTGTTTTCACGCATGAGCTGAGCATTTCGCTGCTGCAAGTGCATAATGTATTCAGTAGCCTTTGTGAGAATCGTAGCCTTGTTAAGTTTATTTGCGGGGGTTAGACCATCAAGTTCGGTTTCTTCCTCGTCAAAAGACCCACTGACAGCGCATCGTAATGCAGGAACGCAGTCTCTGAGGGCAGAGATTTTATCGTTGATGTTTGTCCGATATCGTTTTTCAATCATGTTATGTGCGGTCTTCAAAAGCTGTTAGTAAAGAGAATAGTCTTACATATACACGACAACAATATACCTTCTTAGGCTTTGTGATTTTACCTCCTTTAGCGCCCTGTTCAGGAGCGTCTTGCTGAGTAGTAGCATTGCGGGCGGCAGCCGACCCACGGCGAACAGCATTATGAGCTTGAGCAGGCGGACTTCGCTTTGAGGCGACTGCCGAGCTCTTTGCAGTTGAAGTGGCGTCAGCTGAGGGGTTACTGCTGTTCATCTGCTGGTATTGCATTTGCGGGGCATGTAGAGACTCGTTGGGGTAAGAGCTTGTCGGTGAGGGGACGTAGGCTTTGTATGGAGGAGTCATCAAGTGAGAGGAGGCAGAGGATACAGGAGAGAGAGAGTTTGGAGACATTGACGAGGCAGAGGAGATGCTACCTTGGTGAAGGTTATTAGCATAATCGACGTTTGAGTATGGAGAAGCGTTGCTGTCGCCGAGCATGAAATTGTTCGCAGGCGAGGGTTGGAGCTCTGACTTGATGTGTTCAGAGGGGTTTTGGATCATTCCCGACTGTTCGAGCGGAAAGAGAAAGGTGTCGTTACCCCAAGAATTGGGATCGCCAGGGTCCTCGGGGGAGAAGGAAGACAACGGCGAGGATCCGTGGCCAGAGGAGAGTATTTCGTCCGGCGAGAGAGTGTGCGAGATGTGTGTAGACTGGTACGAAGAAGACGCAGATTCGTCGGCTTCGAGACGAGCGAGGAAATCTTCGCAGTCTGCAAAGTCGAAGGAGAGGTTGCCCGAGGGGGGCAAAGTGGTGAAGTCGTCCATGTTCATGCTTGCTTGCTGAGCTGAAGCGACGCACTTTCGAGATAAGTGAGCAGAAATGGAAAAGATTGCTAAATTTTTTGCGAGAGAGCACCCAAAAAAATAGTATGCGAGACCGAGAAGGTATAAAAAGAATAAGAGGCAAAGGCACCTGGATATGTTTGGCCGCATGCGCGAGCATAGTCGCGATGGGTTGTGTGGGCTGATGTTTGCTGTGGCGCCCGGGGCTGGGGCATGTGGCTAACATCAGAGTGGACTGATTTCCTGGCACGTGATCCATTTACGGGACCGGCGACGGACTTCTCCTAGCACCGTGAACGCCGCCGAAGAGTTTTTGTTAGAACACGTCACTACAGGCGAAAACGCTGCTCTACTCCTCAGCCGTCCAAACGCAGATGTGGTGGATACGGATGTAGGAGGTGAGCGCGTGGAGTGAATGGGACGGTTTCGGAGGGCGGGCGCCATGCCTCTGCAAGAAAAACCATTAACTCCCCCACGACCAAGCTCGTCGAGTGACG
The DNA here is from genome assembly GCA_030556335.1 of Myxozyma vanderwaltii. Lineage (NCBI taxonomy): Eukaryota > Fungi > Ascomycota > Lipomycetes > Lipomycetales > Lipomycetaceae > Myxozyma > Myxozyma vanderwaltii. The sequence continues at coordinate 20,431 of JAKTPV010000057.1, read as the reverse complement.
TAGATTCTGCTGCTCAGATTCCATATACTCGCTCGCCGGCCATCTCCTTTGGATTACACAACAGTCTCCACGGTTGGTGTGCAATGTGTTGTGCACAGTCAGTATTTTCTATGGATACTTGTGCGATATTCGGCTCGCGCGCGGTTAGACATGCATTGATCCCTTAAATTATTAAAGGGATTTAAGTACAGCGGTTTCCGCCAGCAGTTCTTTTCTAGTACTCCGATTAAATATAGTAATTGACCTCTTCCATTGTCAGTAGTCATCTTACTTTGTACAGCTCAAGAATCCGTGATTTACTACGCTTAGCAATAACCATGGATCAAGGCGATGACAGTCATGGGTTTAGGTGAATTGGATGCACAAGCACTTTCTTCAGAATCAGGATTGTAGCTCATAAGAGCTAGAACACTTTGCAGATAAATTAGCAAGCAAAGACGACTAAAACAAAATACGCAAACAGTTGCCGGAGGCTCCTATAGTTTAATTCAAAAGTCGCAGCAAATCGGCGCTCAGAGGTGAAACTTCGAGTTGCTATCACGTGTAGTGAGTAATTGTGTGTTTAGAGACCAAGCAGATTTAGCTCGTTACTGTATGGATGGACCGCACCGTAATAAATATGAATTGAAAAATTATGAAGTTTCGATTCTTTTTATATCGCTCATTTATTTGACCTTTGAGCGAGAGAAAAAAAACATTATATAGCGTGTGACTACCTCAAAATACTGGCAAATAACTGAATTTGTAAAATAAGCATCACTTTCGGGTGTAGCATGCAAGCCTTTCGCGCTGAGCAGAAAATAGTTTAAATCTGTGACAAATATTTTCACCAAGGGATATATATCTTGTAATGAAACACATTATAATTAAAATGAGATATTATAGTAAATAGAATATTTCCTCGGGTACACAAGGGATAGGACACATTATAGCAGCCTTATAATTCTGACTGAATCAGTTTTTCCAAAGTATTAACAACACGACAATGTAAACTCTTTAATGAGATTTATGGGGTTTATGAAATTTTCGGTAATTCTTTGGCTGTGAGACCGTAGCAAGAGACACACCTACACCGCATTGAACAGTCGGCAATTCATTCATTTTTCAATGTTCCCACAGTCTATAACTGTAATCAACTCCCGAAAGCATACGCAAGTCATTGTCAATTGACGAACACCAATTTTCAGGGTTTTCGCTATCTCCTTCTCACGGCTAATGCCGAGTACCCTGCGGTCGGTAGGGCGATAGCAAAATCTGTTGATCCTCCTTTCGAGCCGCACGTTCTCTAATCAATGAGCCATCTTCTCCTTAAACTGGTCCTTGCCCTCTTTTATACTTCACCGGTGCCAAATTTTTCTTGTCAAGGTCTACTCGGCTAAATTCTATACACATGCACGTATACTCCGATTGGTATTTAAAAGACTGTATATACTCACATCAGTTTTTCTAGGTCATCTACACCTCAAGAAGAAAGCAAAAAGATTTCCATCGTGATCCTCGGTGATGGAGGTTAACATCTCGACACTTATTACACAATTCTTATACATATAGATTCTAATACAGTATGATAGGAACTGGAAAATCTTGCATCACTATGCGGCTAGTGCGCAGCCAGTGGATTGATGAATACGATCCTACAATCGGTAAAGCACCCATTTAATTTGTTTACAGAGGCGGGATATGCACAGGAAGGAAGTTAACATATATCTCATCATTATATAGAAGATTCATACTCCACAAGTCGTGTAGTTGGTAAGGTTTATAATTTTTTATGATACCTGTGTGCTTTTGCTGGCATTCTAATTTATTCAATATAGATGGTCAAACTTTCGAACTCGATATTATTGATACCGCTGGTCAAGAAGAATATAGAGGATTATTAAGTGGATTATGGCAAGCGGGTAATGTGGCAGATGGATATCTTATGGTATATGACATCACGAATGCTCAAACATTACGAGCACTTGAGGAATTTAATATGTTGATAGATAATGCCGAAGAAGCCCGAAATTCGGATCAAAGATTACCTCCGGTGAAACTGGTCGCTGGAAATAAATGCGATTTACCTGCTTATCGTGCTGTATCTAGTCAGCAGGGAATGGCATGGGCGCGTGCTCATAATTGTGGTAAGTTTTTTTTCTTGTTGCTGAATTCAATTACAGCCCGCTGATATATGGCTATAGGATTTATCGAGACAAGTGCGCTAATGAAGGTAAACATTGAAGAGGCTTTTGAGGTCATAGTACGGAACGTTCATGATAATCGTATTGAAGAAGAAAGAGGGAGACGAGAGCGAATGCTTGCACAGCAGCAGATGGAAGTGCAATCAGCGGAAGCACTCGGTTCCGCAAATGCCTCTGACGATGAAGAGCAAAGCCGATTTACACAATCACATACTCCACATAGATCGAGTGAGACACACGAATCGACACCGTTCTATTCGAGCTCTGGATTAGATTCTCTGAATCCCAGTGCAAAAATATCTATAGAGCCGGACATTGATGAAAAAGTCCAGGCGCCTGAAGTGGCGAACAAGGCACCGCACGCGGCGGCATCGGTGGTGCGCAAAAAGGAAAGCAAAGTGCGAGAGAGCAGCGGATCATGCTGTGTTATCCTATGAGGGCGTTTTGGAGCAATGAGTTTAATCTTTAAATGTAAATTAATATGAAAATCGCCAACTATGGTATTGTTTGATCTGCAAATTCGAAGGCCCACGGAATATCAAGATTTCGGAAGTAAAGCTCTGTAGACCGGTACAATTAGTGGACGACGTGGGGGATCAGCGACTATTCTTCAATTATATTCTGGCCACGTGAGAAGTCGGCAAACCTACTGCTAGTGGGCAGTAAGAAACGCACAATTTAAACGCACGATCTGCAGCCACATGGAAAAATCAGACTCTCAAAGAGCTGTGTAGGGTCCAAGGAGCGCGAGGAGGCGCGCAAAGAGACCGGGTCGGACGAGCAGAGCTTATGTCGGCAGGGCAGGGTACAAACCAGATAAGATTTCGTCTGGATGCAAGCCCTTCTTTTGATTGCGCGAGTATCTTGAAGGTATCTCGGAGCGCGCCTTTGACGGCAGGATACAGAAGCCGGTAGTCTGCCGAGACCTGCGCGCAGCGGCCAGTGGAGCGGCGAGCAACTGTGTTGTTATATGCACTCCGACATCTCGGCGAACGAGGCGAGGCAGGCGACCCCTGAGCTCCTAAGACAATCGGAGAAGCTTGAACGTGGCTGCGGCTTTGCTCCACCGCTCCGAAGGAGAACGGGAAAAAGTTATGGCGTTCTTTTATTTCGCGTTGCTGGAATTGGCTGTTTGCTAGGTCACAAGAAACGATCCTGAGTCAAGGGGCCCGGCTACCTGGAAACTTGAGTTGGTGACCGCACCGTTAGGAAGAAGATGCGAGTTACTGCTTTTTTTGTTTCGTTTCACTCGCCGTATTTTATATCAACCATCAATACACGTTATACAGAAAACTTGCGTATCACATTTAAGACTTAGCATATAAAAGCGATATACGGGCCACGCGTAAAGTTGCAGAATGAGTTTGAACAAAAAGTCATACACGAACTGAATAGTTTTCGCAGTTTTACAATATATCTCTAATAGAGGCTCGTGATGCAGTTTACTAGTATGAAGGCGATAGAAAACGGCGTGATCTAGACTGGGTTCGGGAGAAAGCCGGATGAACCTCCGTCTGGGGAATTCAATAACAACTAGGCGCAGCAGTCTTGTGCAGTTTCGATGCTGGCTGCAGCTCCATGGCTAAGGAATGGGCCGGACTGGACTAATTGTCGAACCTACAAAAATTCAGGCAAAAAAAGTTCGGAGGAATAGCGTTAATTGCTCTGCAAGCCGAGATGCGCCCGGAAAAATATTAACTCACGGCGTTCAAGTGCACAAACGATAGGCGACAAAAGCTTCTAATCCTGCTATTCTGTACTTGCGTAAGTCAAGTTTAATGTTTGCTTTAGAGTCTACCTAAGCTCCCTCGTATCGATACCTATTGCTCCTCCGCCTCTCTTCTTTTCTCTTTTTTTTTTTTTTTTTTGGGGAAAACGAACCTGTTCCAGCCACAATGTACGTATCACAATACGATTATTTCATTTCGCTGTTTTAATTAGACAAAAGTCCAACAGATCAGTTTACTATCAGAAATTGCAAGACCTTCTGGTGATTAGCCCTCCTGCTGCAACGCAATATGGAAGGAGAATCATTTGCTGCTCGGATCAGCTGCAGGCCACATTTTGAGCCCATTGTTTACCAGTAGAGTAAAGGGTTGCCACGCCTATTTGAAAGACTTTCTTAGAGAAGGGCGCGGCGAGTTTAAATGGGTGTTTGATCGACTTTGGCTCTTCCGGAGTTTGCAAAGCAGTAATTAAGGCTCAAGCGTGGTGTAGATATACACCCTCTTGCTGCTGTCCGGCCATCTGTTTGACCATATATTTGTGAGGATGAAACTCCACAAATTATTACAGGAATAATTTGGGCTCCTTGTAATTGGCCAAACACATTTAGGTTACTGCAAATGCGCAATTTAAGCTGCATATACTATACTGTTTGGCAGTGGCAACAAGCCAATTCTATGATTCGGCTCGAAGATATACATCATCACTATGCCCAAAACCAGGCACTTCTTCCGTCCTTGCTATATCACGCCATCTTCCCGTATTGGATCCGAGGCTTTCAATTGATAAAAGATTAGTAACTCAAGTAGAGTAAAAGGTTATGCTGTGGTGGAGGCAAGCAAAGTGCCATGTGAACACTACAGAAAATGAGCTGTGCTATGGCGCTATTTGTGGCTAGTTTTTCCGAAAAGGAAAGGCGCTGAGGAGGTATAGGCAGTCCTCGGGGAGGTTGAGGTAAATTTTTGTATTTTATACTAGAATTGATTATTTAACAGCAAAAACAAAACAAAACAGGCAACAGATATTGAAGCAGTAAATAGCTTATACAAATTTTCCAAACTCGCCGGTTCGAACATGTCCTCGTTTTCAGTTACGGTGGGAAATTATTAGTGAGCTTGATTGCGCATTCTATGTTTCTCCACATTTGATTAAATACATTTTTCTTTTTTATTTTATTAGCAAACTTTTTACTATCATTGTTATAGGTAATGTTGCTTACAACATTAGCACTACTCTTTTATTTTTATTCTTTTCTGGTTCTATAGAAGATTTCTATAACATAAAACACGTTCTTGCTCCTTTCTAACAAGAAAAAGTGGGATTTGATTTGTCTTTTATGATAAGACTTCTATAACCTCAGCCTTACGTGAGAGTTTTCTGGTCTCGTATTGCCTTCTCTCAGATCCATAGCCCACTTCCAAATCCTGCCCGACATCCTGCCTATTAGAGCCGAGCAAATGTACTCGGCATGCGCGGCTCAGATGAAAGCTGGCCCGCACAGCTCTAAAAAACTTTCTTTATACTCTAAACGCTGTTTGATGACCTTGAAACCTTATTTAAAAAAGTTAACCTTCCTGTTTGAGTTATAGACTTTGTGCTGCTGCCGTGTTTCCCAGAAAACCGCGAGGATGGTGATTTTTGGGTCGCTTATCATCGAAAATGATTAATCACAGTCGTAATATCAGTTATATTAAACTATGTAGATTCATAGCGAGGTACTATTCTGTATTTATGATGACGACTACAAGATATAGCTCGCAAATCCTGATTTTTTATCCTAGTCGTTGGGCCATCGCATTGACTGTCGTACTCTGCTGGAGTGGCTTGATGAAATAGTCTATGACGCAAAAAGTGCACAGATATTCACGTGATTCTGCCTAGTGTTGCTGATTGTATTTTAGCTCATCTGCAGCTAGCAGAATACACGATTGCGCAGTTTAAACAAATCTTTCTTAAACCTGATACGTCATGATTTGTGCCATTGGGAGTTATAGGACAAGGTCTTACAATGATTAATTGCATTTGCTGAGTACATCTGAATATCTGGATATTTGAATATTTAGATAGAAAGTTACAGATCAAGAAATACTCACAGAAACAGATATTTACTACTAAAAAATGGGATTTGTTATTTAGAGATGTTTCTAACATCAATAGATATGTATGGCCCGCAATATTTTCAGATTTCCACCCAATTATCACAGCGTACTTCTTTTGTAGCACTCTTTTCATTTTCCCCTTTATTTGATCGTGCTAAACAGCTTACATGTTGAAGTATGCAAAGATCCAAACAAGAAAGTTATTAAAGTTTTCTCTCTCCTTCTTGCGGCGTTTGAGAATTAGTAAATATTGGAGTACTACTATGTTTTCTATTTACTTTGGTTGAGAAATGATGAAGGTGAAAATTACGTTTAATTTTCTGTACGTTTATGTCCCAAGCTAAACTATATGTACACTTATTTTGGAGTATATCACGGCACACAAACCCGAGAAGTATCTTTTTTTTATCCATCGTAAGAATGAAAAATGCGAATAATAGTAAACGGATAGCGGCAAGAATAGAAAATTTTTGAAGGTGAAAAAAAAATCAGGAGAAAAACCTATTAGAATCGCCAAACAGAGATTTTGGATAACAAGTCTGCGCCTCTTTACGCCTCTTTATCCAAAATTCGCGAACACTAGCACAAATGCTGAGACACGGCCTGTCAACGATTTAAACAAAGTGTTACTTAAATTGTAAAAATTCTTTTCCCGAGAAAGGGCCATTTCGAGATGGTGGGTATGATTAAGAGTCGCGAGATCAAAGAGTCGTGCGCACAACCACGTCTAGTGCATCAAAAGGCCTCAACTAGTCGCAAAAAGGTCTACTGAACACAGCTAGTACCGAATGAGGGAACACGGCTAAAACGGAGTGTGGATATGAAGACAAGTGGCTGAACAGGGCGATGGATGAGCAAGCACGATGAGGAGTGAGTGCACCAATCGACTACAGGGACTACGTTAGCAGACGCGTGCTCGGCATTTGCAAGCAATGGGAGTCAACATAAACGCTCGGAGAACAAACTGCTTTGCCTTGGATGATTACTTGGATCCGGATAAGCGGCCAAAACACAAAGACTGCAAAACGAAATGACATCAAAGAGAAGGCAAACGAACTGTGAAGTAGTTATTACTTGATCAGGACAGGAGGCCAGATCACAAGGCCAGAAACCAGAGAAGAGTCGATGACGTCTTATCCGTTTAGAAAGAGCACACAATGGCATGCTAGGCGCTCCTGAGATACAATTGGATGATTAATTGGCGTTTCCAACTACATGGCAGGCAGATGAGCGCCTTTAGCAAACACATTAGACGGCAGTACCATCCAAATGAAGGGGGGTACGAGCTGGCAAGCAGAGGCAGAACAGCAGCCAGAAGATGATATTGGACAGTGCGGCGCTGAAAACCAATGTGCCGCAGTGCCGATTTTCCGGAGAGATCGGAGAATTGAAAATAGCTTAATTCAGTTACCCTGCGTCGATTATTTACAATTACGCGAAAAGTCTGACTCGGGTCAGCCTCCTCGCCACTTTGGCACGAAGCCGGGGCCGGGAAGGAATTTGGACAAGGCGAGTTAGCCAGCAGTGTGGAGTATGTTAGATGCTCTGTATTGAAATACGTTGATAGCGCAAGCATTTGCAACCAAAAGCAGAGAAGAGCAGAGAAGAGCATATCCGGAATTGCTCGCCATTGCTAGCAATTTTCTTCACTTTTCCTCAGGACTTACTGCTGCTGCTGCTGCTGCTGCACTTCAGAAGTAGCTTTTACGTCATCCCCACGCTCGCTACTCTCCACAACACTGGCACCTCGTTCGTTCGCCGCAACACGCACCGTTTCCACATAAGATAGTTAGTTGTCTTGGCGCATGAGAACGAGGTTTTGTGTAGCCCTCCGCGACGAGACTAGAGACAAGGCTGCACGTGATTAGAAATAGCCTCAGAAAACAAATTTTTGAGAGTGGTCGTGCTTCTTGAGCCCTGCCGCTTTCCCGAATGGCGTATGCCATCGCCTCTCAACCACGTTTTGCCGGGTTCGGGAAATACCGCGCGAGAGGGAGAGAGAGCGTGAGATTGGGGCCATGAGCTTGTTGCTTTGCTGTGCTGTGCTCTGCTGTGCTGTGCCGTGAGAAACTTGCCAACGCGAGCTGCCGTGCATTGTCGACAAAGAAGCGAACAGTTCGAAGCAGACCAGACTATGAGCAGTAGTCTCCACATTTGTTTGCAGTCCCCATCAGCAACTCGCAGACAGTCCCTTTCCCCGGAAGGTTGCTTTTCGCGCGACAGAAGCTGTCGGCCGACTCGTCCTGTCTCTGTGTGTTGCTGTCCGGCACAACCCTTCCGTCAGAGCTCGTAGGAGCCCGCAGACGGCTTCCCCGCCTCTCGAGCATGCAATTAGCAGCTGCCGGCTCGCTTCAGTCAATTGCGCGAGGGACTCATTGGTGATTGACTACGCACTCACACAGGGTTACTCTCGCGCAGGCGGCGCCGAGTGCGCGGAAAAAAACGTCATGTTCGCTTTTTTGGCTGCCATTTAACAGAACTTTAATCGCACTCTTCCAGCTTCGAGAAGTACGCTTTCGCTGTCCGCCTTTCCAACTATGTTCTATTGATCTCAGAGGCAGGCAAAGCAGAAGAGGGTGATACTGATCAGACACGTTTCAGCTTTTGCTCGCGGCGGACATGTAGCGTTTGCTCTAGCTGGAACATTTGGCCGCCTATTTGGCTGGCTCTGGCTGCCCGACGCTTTTGGGAGGACGGCAAGCAGCCGACCCGGATATTATTGGCACGGGTCGGACACATACTGAGCGACCAATGCGAGCTAGATGTGCCTTGCACAGCGGACCCCGGATCAGTTTGGAGCGAGCTCAAATGGACGCAGTATGGAGCTGGTAAGTTGCTGAAGTGCTTTACGGCTTTTCTGTTGCTGCTGCTGGAGCACGGCTGCCGACAACAGCAGCTGCAACCCGCGAAATAACACACAGGTTAGGTGGGCTCTGCATTATTAAACCGCTCTCGCGCGGGCAGCGGAGTCAGCGGGAGCGCGCTAAGCCGCAGAACGGGCCGTACCAAGCCCTAGCCCCAGAGTACCTCGATACAATGCTTCCAGCAAAAAAAGTCTCTCGTTCAGCTCGTCGTCCAGCAGCCATATAAGCAAGCGTCGGCCCTCGATTGGCGCTTTTCGGTCCTGCTCCAAAATCGTGTTTATCTGCTGCTATTCTGTTTGTTTACGCGCCTCGAGCCTGCTCATTCTCTCGCAGTATCTGATTCTGCTTGTACCCCTCCTGACCGCCGTTGCTCTCTCCCGGCTTCATCTCGCTTCGCCTGTGTATGGGCAAAGCCCGTTCCTGGCTGCGACCCTGCATCAACTCCTTGCGACCCTGTCCTCGTGGCCAGTGATCTGCCCGTCCAGTCTATTTTTTTCTCTGACTTCTCCATCTCCCTCCCCTCTCCCACTAAAGCCCCTGAATTGCTTATAAAATGCCATATTCCCACCCTCATCCCTCCTCCCCCAATTCGCCGGAGTACGGCGCCCGAAAGCGCGTCGGCAAAGCGTGCGACTCTTGTAGGTATGTCGAAGTCACTCAAGTCGTACCTATCAGTGCTCGTTGACAATTTCATGCTGATTGCGTTTTTTTTATATAGAATCAAGAAGTCAAAGTGCGACGGTCGCAAGCCATGTTCTCGCTGTATGATGGACGACAAAATTTGTACATTTACCGAGCGCAAGAAATCAAAAGAGAAGTTGTACTCTTCGCGCTACGTCGAACTTCTGGAGAACAGAATCGAAATCTTGCAAAATGGAATGGAGGAACTTGTCAGACGCGTCTCCCGTGGTGACGACATTAGTAATCTTCTCTCAAAGTCGGGTCATGTTTCGATTAATCGCGCTCTTGAGGAGCTGATGAATAAAAACTATGAACTGCAGAAAGAAGAACATGAACGACTTGTCGATGTTCATGACGACAGCGAACACGATACTGATCCAGAGCATCAAACTGATCACGAGGAAATTGACGGCACTAGTGGTATTGCTAAAATGTATGTATTTAAATCGTTTTTAAAGGCTATGAGATTTCCTAATCGTTTTAACAGTGAAATTCCTTCGGCTTTGGTTTCAAATATGACACTGACACCAAATTTCGGACCTGCACAAGAACAGATTGTTCAGCAAGAATACATTGACACCACTGCTCAATCTGTGTCCAAGGGAGACAACTTCAGCCTTAAACACTCAGCTACTTTTCCACCTGATCCAGCGTCCATTATACGTGGTCACAACATCTCCCTCGAGTCAATGTCTCCTGCTTCAATGACTTCGGCCTCGTCACTGTATTCCTCTTCAGCTTCGCCAAGTCCTATTGAAGCTCAATATATATATGACACCAGTCGCACAGGTGCCAATTCAGCAGTCTCTGCAAATCTGTCTTTAAATACTACCATGGATGCAGATGAGCTTACTACTTCTATTCCTCATTCTATTTTGAATGATTATCTAGACCCGATGCCAGCGGTTCCAAACAACGAGAAAGTTGACGATCTTTCTGATATCTGGTTGACTTCAACACTCTTGGAGCTCTAGATTATTAGATTTTATGCAGTGTTTGTTTTCCATGTGCATTTAGATTCATTTGTGACAGCGTATACTACACTATTCACCCTTTTTTATCAAAAGGAACACAGAACTAAGCGAATGGCCGCATTGACATGAGAAGCAAAATGGGCGCAGCAGCAGTAGCGGTATCCGATACGATAAATCTTGATACAAATCATATTGTGCGATGTGACGTGATGCTCATAGATATATATATATATATATATAAAGAAAGAAAGAAGTAGATTAGAAATGGGCTTGGGTTTCATACATGGGTTTGGACTTCTCTTTTTTTTTTTTGTATGGTGTTTTGGTTGGGTTTTTTTGCTGCGATTTCTTCGTTCCTTTTTCGTTGCGTTGCTTTAATGATGCGCGTTTGTACTTATGATGTCTTTCTTTTTTTTGTTTTCTTTTTGAAAGCAATTTATTTGGAACGTATATGTAAATATTGTACTATATTTTCTTGAATATACTGGAGAATTGCGTTTTCGAGTGTATATTTGTTTGCGCGTTGTCGATCACAGAAAACCGCATGCCTACCCAAAACAATGGGAATTAGAGTTCTAGCGGCGGCGTTATGCTCTTTTTTATTTTTTGTTTATTTTTTTTTTTTTTGTAATAGTTACAAAATCTTTATTCTTTATCTGCAACTTTGGAGTTTTGTAGTTTGATTTTAGGTGATAGAGATTAACTCTCGACGAAGATCGCTATGACGCGTATTTTACTATTCAATTTATCTCCGGGAGTAGATTAGAAGATTTCTCGGTGACAATAATGAAACTGTTTTTTTAGTTTAACGAAGTGAGGTGTGTGATTTAGTTGCTTTGTCAATAGGCGCACTCAACGCCGCGGTCGTCGTCACGTTTGCACCTAATAATCTCAAACTCTTTTTTTCTTTTTTTCTATTTTTCTTTTTTTAAACTAGAGGCATGTACTTTACCAGCCAGCCATTTTCTTTAAAAAGTAGAAAAAAAAAAACTAAATACACGAAAGCAGTAAAAAGAGCTTTGGTTTGTTGGTTTTGGTCTTTCTGCAGGGGGCCAAGTAGTGTGTACACGGTCGGCCTCTCGGCACAGAGACTTTTTGCGGGCTGCTGAGCCGCGTAGAAAATAGTCGCGCGCCGAATACCCGAGTCGCTGGTAACTCGGCTCATCGTCCGCAGAAGACAAACGAAGAAGGAAGAGCAGATTTTGGAAATGAAAGTTAAGGTTAGCAGTGAGTTTCCTATTGTGTAGACCCGCTCGACCACAGAGCTTCTTTCGCAAGATGCTAATATCCTAAACTGCGGATGCTCGAAGCGTCCGTTTGCAGAGTGGATAAGATCACACCCGGATTCAAGATATTCTTTCTTATGGGCTACATTGTAAACTGTTACGGGTATCTTGCATCTTGCGTCTTTGATGGCTAGTGGATGTGGCATTAAAAGCAGCACTCGTCCTGGTGCTCGCCTGGCTCAATCTGGTTACATCGTATCACTTACGCTATAAGCGGATATGCCTGCGTAAGAATAGTAAATAATGCCGCCGTTTTGGAAGGCATAATTCCTTGGTATTGTATTTCTTCCATTGTGGAACACGCTTCCGCTAAAGAAAAAAAAACCACTCACGAGCTCCTTGCCTTTCTTTCGAGCTCGTGCGGGAGTTACAGCTTTTATCCCGCCCATCATAAAAACACAAGCAGCAAGAACTCGTCGGATTTACTGACAGTTTTCATTTCCCATTCACAAACCCGGCTTTAATGCCGGATAGCAAATTCCGTATGTGATGTGCCTTGTAGCTTTGGTTAGATCAAAAAGAAGAATTTCCCTGTACCAAGGCTTTGGATAAATTTGCCATTGTACTGTTATAACCACTTTTTACATACAAGCCACAAGCCCAATTAGTCAGTCCCGGTACAAAGAAAATACCTAGCGCCGTCTCATCCTCTCTTGCTATTCTAATAATCCGGCTTGCTTGTGATTGTATGGTTGTCCCCCCACTTTTGCACTCAGACCCAAGTCTAAATCCAAACGCGGCGGCACTACTAAAACCGCAGTATGCGGACGGTCCATCTTAAATATTTTATTCGCTGAGACCTCTAGCAAGTACACTATCGTAGTCTAATTTCTTTTGATCGGCCCATTCACGAAGTATAGAACAAGCAAAAGCAGCGACTTCTCGAATGGAAGAATTCATTTGAATCGGTAGCATAAAAGCATCTTCAAGTGGTCGTAAACCAGGACCTGGTGCGCATCCACCTAAATAGACAAGCGTGTTTGATCCTGAATGCCCGCTATTTGAACTATTGTTGCTACTTATAATTGATAAAATCTCGCTAGAAGCAGTAGCTCGCCGACGCCAGGTTATAGGGAATTGGTCGGTAATCAAATTAAGCGGAATTGTCCGTGCACCGCGTTGAAATTCATATGCGGCGAGATCTATTGTTTTGGAGAATTTCATCAGCAGATCTAAAACCTCTGTAGAAGTAGACCCGCTATTCACTGAAGTAGTAGTTTCCGGCGATTGATCTTCAGAATTTGTTCCGTTAGTATCATTAGTTGCCGCTGTCGTTGTAGTTATGGTTGAGCTTTGTATTGAATGTTGCAACGCTCTAGCAGATAGTTGATGGAATCCAGCCATTCTCAGGTAAACTATTGCTCGTACGAGATAAGTTGCTCCAACCAGTGGCGCAGAATCAGACTGTTCATGCAAAGCAATAACGTGTCGAGCATATGGTACTAATGTTGTCCAATTCTTATCTGAAGGAACACGGCCTTTTATTCCCGCACATTTATCATCGTAATCAAATGCAACTAAATATGCCCTATTTTTCCAAAAAAAAAAAAAAAAAAGAAAGAGTTAGTATTTTTAATCTAAACGATTCAATAACGCACTGCGTACAGTAGAGCATCCATTGCAAATATACTTGCTAATTTCAAATTCCCAGCTTCTTTTTGCCGATCAGAGTCGTGTTTACGATCAGTAGCAACAGAGATCCATCCTTGAACTTTGATTTCCAGAAAATGAAGCGCTTTTCTATTGATAGTTGACGGGGCGCTACTGCTTGGTTGCGAGGATGATTTAGATAATGAAGATGATTTTGTTATAGGTACAGGTATCGCGGTATGTAATTTTTCTCTCATCTCAACTGAGCTTAAACTACTGGGGATTTGCATATCATCTGAACTAGTTTTCTTCTTGTTGTTGTATTCGGCAAGTGTACTCTTTTTTGTACTTGGGGTATCAGGTGTAGCTGATCCTTCCAGAGCAGCAGCTAAAGCAAGGGCGGAAGGAGGAGGTGTAACGACGGCTGCTTCTTCGATTTTAGCAGGAGACGCTGTTATTCTAGTAGCAGCAAGATTGATATCTTCCTTTTCAGACTTTTTAGCTAATTTCAACTCCAATTCTTTTTCCAATTCGCGTTCTTTTTGTTGTAATTTCCGATCGATCTCCTTTGCTCTTTCTTTCATTTTCTTCATTCGTTGATCTAATTCACGTTCTTGAAGTTCAAATTGTCGTTGCATTTCCTTTTCTCGTTGGTCTAACTTTATTCTCTTGCTTTCTAATTCTTGTGTTTGCTCATCCAGCTTGCGAATTATTTCTCGTTCCTTATCAACTTTCTTCCGCTCTGGTTTGGCGCCCGCGTCAACTCGAGATGATACTGTGATGGGTTTTGTAATTTGTGGAATAGCTTTGATACTTTTAGCCGGCACTCTTGTGCTACTTGCTGCGGGAGCCGTGGTATCATTTGAAGATTGCGTAGAATCACGTAATAATTTGATTACCTCCGTTTTATATGAAGGAAGACGTAAAACGACATTTCTTTTAGGTAGTTTATTGGTATTCTCGTCATTTGAACGAATATTAAGCACTGTGTTTATGTCTGCTGGCCTGTCGTTTGCCTTTAAATTATCCTCAAGTCTGATTCCCAAGCCAGATAAAGACGGCTCTGAAGCTTCGCTATCAAATACAGGTGGGAGCGTTGGACTTAGGATATCATTCGGAACTTCAGCGTCAAGATCAAGAGCTGAGATTTCTGGGACTTCTTGATCGAATACTGGAGGTAAAGTCGGACTTAAGAGAGGTAGGAGTGGTGTTAAAGGGTAGTCGATTTCGTCCGGGGGGAGTGACTGTTAGAAAAGTGATTCTGTATTAGATATTTTTTACATTTTTCTTATTCAAACGATAATATAAGAAAAAGATTACTTACCTTCCCTCTACTTGTTGATGATGAAGAGTCATCCTTTTTATTTGATTTCTTGACATTCTGCAGGTTATCTGAATTATCTTTATCTTTTCTCGTAGAAGACTTTTCGAACTTATTTTGTTTGACGGAATTACTCGATACCTTTTCTCGTTCCCGACGTCGGTCTTGAATTGAATCTGATCTATTATAATCATGTAATGTAATTTTGCTTTCATCGCGGACAGTATCTCGCTCACGCTTGAGTCCTCTCCCTCGGTCATGTTCACCATTTTGATCTCTATTCTTGTCATTTGGCTTGTCTTTTGTCGTTCTATGATCAGCTTTACTTAGATTTGCAATACGTTTTCGGTTGTTTTCAGAAGATCCAGATATACCACGTTTTAAATAGGAAGGGTCTGAAAGATCTGAATCCTGCGCGCTATCATTTGATAATCTCCGCCGTGTTCTTTGACTTGTTTTTCGTTTATTATTGTCGTCAGCGGCGGCACTTGTAGCTGAGTGTTTCCAGCGATTTGTCGACGTTGACGTATGATAACAATCACTTCCAGGAGACAGCGAACGGTCTGAACCTGTGGTTCTCCTTCCGCCGAGTCGCAATTCACTATCTGATTCACTCATACGATGATCGGTGTAAACGGCGCATTTCCAGTTATTATGAGTTTTTGTTATCTTTCACAACAGTAACCTTCGCGTCTAATTACAATGAACACCGAGAGGTAATGGGAAAGATAAAAGGGGAACCAGTGCCGGGCGCTTGGTTTGAGAAGGGCGTGAATAGTGTCGGATCAGTTTGATTTAGGAGATAGTCAACTCTGTTCTTTAAACGCAAGCAGGGGTTACGTTACGTGACTCGTGCTTGTTTGCCGCGGAGCTCGCGCGCAACAAAATATGCCGTAAAAGTTGGCAAGATTACTCTATAAAAACTAAACTATTTTAATTGAAAATTGTATCTGTCTCTTTTACAACTTTCTGTCTAAAAGGTCACCGATTTCTACTCGCAATTATCGAAATTGAAAAATGCGCGCGCGTGCAAAAGTTAGCGCCTATATACACATTACATAAGAAAACAGTAAGCCACGCCGTGCCCCAGACTTGTAGCCTAACGGGTCATCCGCGCACAGCACATGACCATAAGTGGCTGACAAAGGTGTAAGTCTGCTAATACAAAATGAAGGTAGCTGTTTGGATAATGCTTATGTTAAAGAAAGATACTTTACGAAGCTGATTGTAATTGAATTGATTGACAAGCAAACTCTCTAAAGCACGGGCAAAAAAAAAAAGAATAGAGGATGGCGGTTGACGTGCTAAAAGAGCATACGGGGTAAATTCTCCATATACTGTCAGCAGATTTTGAGCGCAGAACCAATTCTTTTGAGAGTAGTTGTTTGGTTTCGCTATGAACAATAGATGTGAGTACGGCTATGACAATAGATACGACGAACCGGGGCGAGTAAATGCTGATATGGCTGTTGCGAGTGCATAAGGTGGTCAGCCAGTCCAGTTCGTCAGCGTAAACGGTCTTATTCCGAGCATGGGTATTAATAATACCTCTCATTTAAAACAAATCTCAGAAGCGGAAAAGTAGGTACGATACTTGCTACCCACAGGTACGACGGAAAACAGTTTAGCGCTTAAGGTCCCACACTCGGCCGAAATCTGATCTTCGCTTCCTCCGTTAATCGTCCAAAGACCGCCAATAGAGTTGGGTCCGACAAACGATATCTATTTATTCTATTGATTGTACTTGTTCTATACATTAAATTCTAAAACTGAAGCATTCTTCCAATTCTTTCGATGCTCTCTACAAGTTCCTCGACCGTTTCCTTCGTAGTAGTAGGCGCGTTCACAACTGCTCTAAAAAACTCTCCCTTTCCATCCTCTGGGCTAGCAGGTGGAGCATAGTCCACTAAAAACCTGCCGCAAGCTTGAAGCTGATAAGCAATAGCTCGCGTAACTTTTGTGTTGTACTCTGCAGTGTTTGACAATGCGTCAACTTTATTTGGTGAGTAATAGAAACAGGTTTGTAAGCACGGTGGTGGGTTGCTGGAAAGTAAATGAAAACCAGGACGCGAGGAAACAAGGTTTGCAAGATGCGCAGTAACCTCGAAAGCAGTTTCAACACGTTTGGCATAACCTAGTTTTCAAAAAAAAAAAAAGAAATTTCCAAATGTAAATAACAAAAATAAGGAAAAACATTTTAACAGAGTGGGAACATACCTTGTTTTCCATACCATTTCCAGCCTAGGAATAACTTCAGGGCGTCAGCTCGTCGGCCACAACCCATTGAAGAGTCACCAATGTCAAAGTCTTCACCGTCAATAGTATTGTTGTGATACAAATAAGGTGCTCTAAGTGATGAGGCCTGTTGAAAGACTCTGTGATCAGGAGCAAGTAGAAATGAGCACTATTTATCAACGTTAATATATGAAATATATAATGATAATAGAAAGTAAATACTCACAGTCAAAGGTACACCGAGCATTTTGTGTGGGTTGACCGTCAAACTGTCTGCAAGTTCAACACCACTCAATTTGTGTTTCAATTTATCTGAAAACACAACATTTCCACCCCAAGAACCATCGACATGAAACCAAATGCCATATTTTTTTGCAATGCTTGAAATTTCTATAAAAGGATCATATGAACCATACACTGTAGTTCCAGCAGTCGCATTAACATAAAGCGGTGTTCGCCCTTGTTTCTTTGCCTCGATAATTTTTTCTTCTAATAAATCTGATCGCATACGTTGCTCGCTATCGACTGGGATAGTCCATACAGCCTCACTTCCAAGACCAACTGAAATCGCAGCTTTCTCAATAGAGTAATGGCCATGTGCACTTGTGAAAATAACAAATCTATGATCTCCGTTTCCATTGACTTTAGTATCTGGATATAAAATCGTACGAGCAACGATAAGCGAATGAGTGTTGGAGGCTGATCCACCAGGTAAGGTAAGTCCTCCTGCCCACGAGGATGAAAAGCCAAATAGTCGAGCATATTCGTGCGAGGTTTTCTTTTCAATAAGAGTCAGCATCGGAGATACGCTGTAGATATATCCGTTTGTGTTAAGAATTGATAAAAGTAAATCTGAAGCTACACCAACAGGATTTGTAGATGCATACAGCTTGTCCATGAACCCTGGGTGCCATGTTACTATTGAATGCTGCAGAATTTTGTCGAGCACAGCAAGGAACTCTGTCTGCCCTCCTCCGTTAACAGGCAACGCCAATTGAGCTCCTAGTATGTTTGAGAGCTGCTTTGGAGGAACGGGGTCTCCAATTCGTGCTCCGGGGGCATCTGCAGCTGCGACGTAGGCGACGGCGCGTTGGGAGACTGCTTCGAGGAGTACTTCGAGCTCATCTGCTCGCGACAGCAGACTAACTTCGTTCGATGACTGCTGGTCAACAGTAGATGATGGTGGACACATTCTTGTATTCTAAACTAAGCAACAACTTGTAATTCGGGACACAATTGAGTCAGTAATCTCTGTAATAAGACTTGCTGCACCTCCGCACTCAACCAACAACCGCGTCATTGACAAAGAGAGGAGAAAAAAAAAAAAAAGGAACGGTGACTAATCAAATGCAAATATTGGGTTAGGGTGAGTCTGATACGAAAAAAGCGGTAGGCGAAACCTTAACGGTGCGCGGCACACGCATTCAATCTCCAGTCAAAAAATCAGCTGGTGTGCTCGCAGTTCTCTTTCAAGCTTTGTTTTCCCAGAATATTCGTTAATCTTTTCTTTTGCTTTAAAATATCAAAACAAAGGCAACAGAATAACGATGGTGCAGCCTTTTATTCCGTTGGAGTCGAATCCGGACGTGCTGAATGCTCTCGCGCGCTCGCTCGGTCTCGCCAGTCCGCTCGCGTTTCACGATGTCTACTCTCTTTATGATCCCTCGTTGCTTTCATTTATCCCCCGACCGGTACTTGCTTTGCTGCTGGTATTTCCTATATCAAAAGAGTACGAGGCGCATCGTGTCCAAGAAGACTCATTGATGTCGCCGTATGTGCCGACGCCTGACGATAGTGTGATCTGGCTCAAGGTACATATCTTCTACTTATTGGTCCCTTGCCTTCATCTCCGTCTAGCTAACCTTTCCTGTCTTTAGCAAACAATAGGAAATGCTTGTGGAACTTATGCAATTTTACACGCCCTGCTTAATGGCTCATCCGTCACTTTTTCCCCGGGATCGCTGCTGGCGGCGTTTAGGAAGGACCTGCCGTTTCTGTCGACCGAAGAGCGCGTTACTTACATTGAGAACTCGTCCGATTTGAAGGAGAAGCACGATGCGGTCGCTTCCTCGGGCGACACCGAAGCCCCTGATGCTCTCGACGATACCAATTTACATTTTGTTGTTTTTGTCAAGACGAAAGACGGGACATTGTATGAACTTGACGGGCGAAGAGCAGGTCCAATTGAACGCGCACATTTAACTGACGACGAGGACTGTCTATCGCCGACCGCGACTACATATGTTAAACAATTCATTGACCGCGAAGCTTCCGCCTCGTCTCCTTCCGCTTCTTATCTCCCGTTTTCACTCGTCGCGCTTGCACCTAGCATTGATTAAAATGCCATCTGTTTTATACATCGGGGAGGTGGTGGGGGGGGGGGAAATAAAAATTATGAAGGCCGCAGTTCAGGTACCGATACAGTTTACTAGCCGAGAGCGCCCGATTTCTCACTCGCATTCTTCTTCTTTCCTTCACTATAATTTTCTTTTTTTTTTTTTTTTTTGAATGATAAAATGAAAAAAAGAAATAAAAAAGACATTATTCAATAGTAATAATGGCACTTATTTAGTAGATTTAATGTGGGTTTTCAAATTGCTTACAACCGCTGGCTAAAAATAGGCGGTGGTGTCTGCTGTCCCCTTCTGCCCATCGTTCAGTTTCGAGTTCGTTCTGTTCTGTCTGTGGTGTATTTGTAGCATCTTCCTTCTTTTTACTCTCTTGTCTTCTCTCGTTGCTTTGTAATTGTTGCTTTGTAATGATTTGTTTCTAATGTTTATATTTTTCAACACTCGATTGGATATTCACGAATTATAAATTGTTACATGCTTGATGTTTTTGTTTAAAGTTCCGTTGTGCAATTATTTTGCAGTAATAATATTTGTATTATTTTTTTTTTTTTTTTTAAAAATATAAAAAAAAACTCGAGGGTACATATTCAAATCTTATCTTTAATCTGATATCTTTCAAAAACGATCATCGTCGTTGAATTGAGATAACTTTGGTTATTGTAAACCCGAAACCTCCTATTTTGTAGTTGACATGGTTCCAATTAATGTGCCTTTTCTCTAATTTTTTTTTTTTTTTTTTTACTTAATAATTAAATTTGTGGAAGACTTGATTATTTTAATTAGGCTTTCGTGTACTATACTGCTCCCTAATCTACATCTTTCCCTCCTTTTTTTATTTTGCATGGAACTTTTACGCGCAATGTCGATGAATTTTTTTTCCGGCATTTACAGGAACTGCTATTGATTTTCAGAACAGATATAGATACATACAGACTTATATGTATATATATATATATGTGTGTGCCATCCATGATGCAGATATAAAACCTGTAAACTTATAAAACTTTATGGAGTTACCTTAGTTGCGTGCACGATTAAGTAATAATAGCATTGTGTCGCGCGCTGGTCTTTAAAATTATATCTGTTAGTTTATACGAACAGAATAATTTAAATAAGAAAAGA